>JAAEAF010004800.1:46587-135871 GCA_011037195.1 Triatoma infestans | reverse complement strand
TCCTAAGTTATCCAACAGGAACCCCACAAAAAGGTTCCGGCCCTAGAAGCGGGGTCGTAGCGCCTATGTTGGCCAGGGCGTCGGCCATCTCATTCCCTTCAATGCCAACATGCCCCGGCACCCACCAAAGGGTAACTTTGTTCCTCCTGCCTAGGTTATTAAGTTTATCTACGCACTCCCAGACGATTTTAGAGTTGATAACTGATGCACTCAATGCTCTAATGGCTGCTTGACTATCGGAAAGGATTACAATCTCCTGGTTCCTATATCCCCTATCGAGGTTAAATTGTACACATCTTCCAATAGCGCCTGGAAGATGCTGGGAAAATTACCCATGGTTCCGACAGCTCTTGATCCTTGGACCAACCACCTCCGCCCCAGTCCCCTCGAGGTCGGAAAAACAGTTATTAGTAAGAGTTATTTTTGAGAAACTTGAGGCTTCTTGATAATCGATTTCCCTTCTTCATGCTAAAAAATATTAAAGATTCTTGATATTAAATAGGTGAATGAATATGGGGATTATAATTGAATACCAATTTGGACAAAAGCCTTTAAGCCACAGAATCGCAAAAAATAAAGTTAAGTAATACCACACATTTTTTTTTACACTTATAATTAAGATTAAAAAAATGTCGTTGGTATCAATTTCAAGAAAATTACGAAAATCTCTTATAATGGGATTCATTCGAACTTTGCTCGAATCCAGACAAACTAATCGGTATATTAAACTTTCTAGGAATTTTTATTTTTGAGTTATCTTGTTATGATGTTCAACATAATGTATACACTTTGTAAATGACTGTTTTTTTTTTTTTTACATTTCCTTTGTTATACTCAATGTAACACAGATACCAACACTTAAAGAGAAAGTAATAAAAAATTAATTTCACGAAAGAAAGCACTAAAATGTGTTTACCAAAATGTGTATCCAATAATTCAACTTCTTATCTATCACTCTTATTGTAAATTAGATTTATTGCACGTCCTGGCTATGTAAACGTGTCAGTTTGAACACAATAAATGACACACTATTGCTGTTTAAAACAGTGGAATTCTTGTAATATTTTTGGCGCAATAAGCAAACTTGTTAGCCGGTAGAGATTTTTGAATTCCTCACACCCTGATTATTTTTTTAATAAGAAATATGTACGACAGTGTAATCAGTTATTCTTCAATCAGTTCAAACTACATATATTTACAACCCTAATTGTAAAATAAAAAATAATTTATTACGAATCCATAGAAAGTAATTAAATAAAGAAAAAAAAAAAAGTAAATATTGTTACTATTTATTGGGCAGTCGCCTAATAATCTATCTTTAGAAATATAGGCTCACCATAAATACCTAGTTCCTAAAAAAAAATCTATATTATAAACAAAAAGATATTACTAAACAGCTTTTGATGCGCAGTTTTCTGACAGGATTATTTCTGTCCATAAAATAGGTCACTACTTGGGGGGGGAAAAAAACGATAAACTCTATTCTTAATATTTATTGCTGACATTAAGATAAATTACTATTAATTTAGATACCTTACACTACGTGAATTGATATAAATTTCTGAACCAAAATTATCTCCATAATATGAAAATAAATTACAAGAAAAATTATTAATTTATTACATTTTTTGTAAAATTAATATTTGTTTTCAGTTCATTTAATTAATTAACTTTTTTAATTTTTTTTTTTTTGGCATAGATACGTGTTGATGTTCAAATAAATAAAAGAAACATTCTGCATTTTTATATAATCATTCCTCATTTTATTAACAAATCGTACTTTCGTTCCTACTATATTTCATCTTGAAAAATACGCACACCTTTTCAAATAATAGATTGGCCAAACTGGTAAAATATTATAATTAATATAATCAGTATTCTGTTCTATGATTTGTGTACAATAGGAGTTAAAAACTTTTAAGTGACATTCATTGTGTAATAATAGCGCAAAGATAATGCAACCACAGCAGAGAGAAGAGAGGCCCTCTCTGGTTAACAGAGACTACTCTCTGACTTAGGAAGGCTAGAGTGGGAGAACCTGTGTATATAAGCCAGTAGGAATCTATCTAGAATATCTATCAGATACAACCACATCAACTGTACATCTCATCGTGTCATACAACTGTAAATCGCATCGTGTCATATCTTTATTCACACCATTCATTCTATCATTTTCATTATAAAGTCCAGTGCAGTTAATGAAAGTTAGCTACATTATATTACTGTCTTCATATCTCAATATAATGTAGTTGTTGAGGAGAGAAATCAGGTTAGATTAAATGAACGAGATATGAATACACTAATATAATGTAGCTAAGTTTAAACTAACTGCACTGGACTTTATAATGAAAATGATAGAATGAATGGTGTGAGTAAAGATATGACATGATGCGATGTACAGTTGTATCTGATAGATTCCTTTAGATAGATTCACACTGGTTTATATACACTGGTTCTCCCACTCTAGCCTGCCTAAGTCAGAGAGTAGTCTCTGTTAACCAGAAAGAGCCTCTGTTCTCTCTGCTGTGGTTGCATTATCTTTGCATTGCTATTACAAGTGGTTGAAAGGCAGCTTCAATAAAAGCAGAATTTAAAATAGGTAGGTAGGCATATAACTTATACAAACATACTGAACAATTTTTAACATTATATAATCTGGTGTGAAACACTCGCACGCCTTTCCCTAACGGCGAAATAGCAAATTTTCTTCACATTTATAATTCTTATTAGTGTTTAAAATCGTCAGCATTTTTATGGAGAAAAATCATTACAAATTGAAAAACTTATTAAATTAACTCGCACTTCCGGTCAGCCGATTTTCTTCAAACTGGGAACTTTGGCAAACTTATATAATTCTAATTAATATTATTTAGTTGATAGAATTGTATAGCACACTGTTGAACTGAAATAGCACATTAGAGGAAATCATAACCCCATCCATTTTTCCAAAAGTCGTCCCCTTAAATGATTTTCCCGGGGAAATGTTCCAAATAAAAGTTTGCAACTCTTTATATATGTAGTTGTAACGGCAAGAGAGACAGAGAGAGCACAAGCCCGATCGAGAGAAAACAGACTCTCTCTGGTACTCTCTCACTGGCTTATATACAGGTTCCCCACTCTAGCCTGCTTAAGTGAGAGAGTACCGATGTAACGGCAAGAGAGAGAGCACAAGCCCGACCGAGAGAAAACAGCTCTCTCTGGTACTCTCTCACTTAAGCAGGCTAGAGTGGGGAACCTGTATATAAGTCAGTGAGAGACCTAGAGATCAATCTATGAGATTCAACCATATACATCGCATCGTGTCATATCTCTACTCTCACCGTTTATTCTATAAAATCATTACAAGTCCAGTGCAGTTTGTGTAGACTTATAGCCAAATTATAACAGTGTCTTCATATCTCGTCTAATTAATCAATTCCAATTTCTCTCCTCATCGATTCCATTATAGTAGTTATTATTTAAAGTTTATAGAAAATCCGTTGGAGTTGTTTTTAGAGGAAATAAAAGAAAACTAAAAAAACTACTTTCAGTAATGCGTACTTCCGGTCATCTGATATTCTAATAAACTCGGGATTTCGACAACATATTTAAAGCTAATTGATGTTATTATTTAGATGACAGAATTGTGTAATAACTGAAATTACACTTTAAAAGAAACCATAATGCAACCTCTCCCCCACCAAGTGCCAGATTTCGAGAAAATCACCAAAAACTGTAAAAATTTTGCAGTAAACTCACACTTATGATTAATTTTAATCGAAACACTATTGTTAGATGCGATGAAGTATATACCTAATCAGAATATCAAGTTTGAATATCTTGCGATTTTTTTTTATTATTATCAGCCTGTAAGCTTATAACATATTCTAGTAGTATTCATAGAGCACCAAAACATACATTTCTAGTTAAAACAACTCTATTTCCAAAATTTGACACGAACGCAATACTTGATCTAATATTAAGAGAAAGTTGTTTTTTTTTTTTTAAATCCCTCTAATAGCTTAACAGCATAGAAAAATTTAATAGAAATAACTAGTCAATTCAGCACACATTTAGAAAGATGACACGTGCAACTTTATGAGGAAGGGGGTTAGGCCAAGGTAACCATGAAACGGCACAATATTACTCGGTTATACAACTATTTATGGAATATACAAATCATTAAACCTGTGTAAATTTAAATCCATCTTTAAAAAAGTGTAAAATTAGTTTTTAGATTTTCTACAAAAAAACGTGTTAAAGATAAAAAAAAAAGATGCTAACTAAACTTAAGAAATGATTTGTTTACAATTCTTTATTTGTAAGCAAAAAATACAAATCAATGAAACAGAAGAGTATAGTCTAATAATTGCTTCAAATAAACATAAAAAAAACTTGCTTAAATCAATTAATTTAGTCTTTAGACTTGAGTGTTATTATTATTTTTCACTGTTTTAGACGTTCTTTAATAGGTTTCTTTGTGGAAATTTCCTCAATTTATAAAACTGTAACCTACATTGGTTAAAATAGACGATTGGCTCTTACCTTACTGCAAATCTTTAAACATAATAATAATTCAAATATAATATTGTTATTCTTGCACTATGTTTAATTAGGAAAATGTCTTCGAATAGAAAAAGCAAATTTAAAAATAATCTAACATTCTAAACAAAGTATAGTAATCTGGGAACCAACAAAATACTTGCAAGGGTACATTACTTCGTAAACTGAAACCACAAAACTTAATGTGCAACGCCTTTCTGTTGCTAATATGTTGCTCCCTAAGTTGGCAGCATGCTTAAAGGACCTCCTACTCTAGCAATTTGTAACCAACTAAACCAACGGAATTGTAATTACTTCAATTATTAGACCAAGAATGCTAGGATTCTCATGGTGGTAAGAAATGCTTTAAAAAGAACACTTGTTGATCCACATTAAAGTCCTTAGATTGGTAGACTATTGAATGGAAGTTGGAAGAAGATTAATGAAGGAAAAACATTGAAAACAGAGATAAAAAGTTCATATCATGTTGAGCTGATCCTAAAATAGAGAGATCTTCTTATTATATTTTTTTTATGAAGTTTGACAGAGAAATTAGGAAGCAAAAAGTGTACACTGACTATTTAACTGATATGCGATGACTTTACAGAACTTATACAATAAAGTGAAAGAAGAATGACTGATTAAACTAGCAGAGTTTGTTGTGGTGGTTGGTTCCGCAGAGCTGGAAAGCATCAGAGACATTTTCTGTGGTAGCCTGCTTCATTTTGTGGTCATCGACCGGTTTCGGGCGTTCGCCCATCTTCAGGATGCGTTTTTCAGACAGTGTGACAACACAGACTCGCACAGAGCAACTTAGTAATAAAAGTGTGAAACTAAGTTGGTCTGTGCGAGTCTGTGTTGTCACACTGTATAAAAAAACGCATCCTGAAGATGGGCGAACGCCCGAAACCGGTCGATGACCACAAAATGAAGCAGGCTACCACGGAAAATGTCTCTGAAACTAGCAGAGTGTTTGCTTGTAGACACTTTCTTGAAAGAACTCTTAAAGGGTGTTGAAGACTGTGTTAAAACTGAGTTTTGAATTTAACTTTATTGTGTACTTGTTGAAACTTCCCCTTCCTGATTTCCTAGGGTGGGTACTAGGGAAACGGTGGTGAGTTTGAAGCTTGTAGTAAAGAGTTATGTTACGCCACATGTGACGTATTGAGTGGCATAGCTGTGGGTGAATAAAATAGCGGATTGCCATATGATTTTGGTTGCACGTAAGAAATACCGCCGGGAATCCATTATAGAAGTAATATTTTGGGTTAAAAATTCTTTTTCTTCTTCAAGTTATTTCCCTAATCAAGGTTTCTTCTACCAAGTGACCATATATCCTTATTGTGGGCGTCGTTCGTACATAAACCTCGCGCAGCCATGATTTCTGAGACCTACGCGATCCAACTATCTCAACCAATCGAGGACTGCCTCTTCTCTGCCTATCAGGGGGTTGCCAGTTAAGAGCTTTTTTGGGAAGCCGTTCGTCACTCATGTGTAGTACTTATCCATACCACAATAATTTCCGATCATTTATACGTTCTGCTATGGTATGCATCGCGTCTGCGGTCTCCCTTATGACTGTGTAGGGAACTCTATCGAGGATTGTCTTATATATGCACCTCCTCCAAAAACCCATTTCCATCGCATTCAATGCATTTTGCATCCTGGATGTGACTGTCCATGCCTCGGATCCATACAATATCAAGCTTTCTACTAAAGAGGTGTAAATTTTATGCTTTCTTGGGATGCTAATATCACGTTCTAAATTACAGAGTGTAACATCCGTGTTGCAGCTCTTCGCTTAACAATTTTATCCTTAATATCCTCGATATAGGTACCGTCTTTACTTATAACTGAACACAGGTATCTAACGCTTGAGCATCCCTCAATAATCTCACCGCCATCCAAACAAAGGTCAGGTATATGTGGTTGACCAATGGCAACGTATTCGCATTTCTCTATTTACATCTAGGCCCCATTTCGGACATTCCTCCATAAGTTTGCTTGCCATGTACCTAGTATCTTCCTCATCCTGTGGGACAATGACCATATCATCGACATAGCTCAGGGAATAAATGGTGATATCGTCTACTGGAACACCCATTCTTTCATATTTCTGTGTCCAGCCCTCCAACGCCACTTGCAAGTAGGTATTGAACAAGATCGGAGCCAGACAGCAACCATGCTTTAACCCTTTTGTTGTTTGAAAAGAAGAGGTTACCTTTCCTTGCATACTTATCCGTGCTGTTGTTCCCGTTTAAAGGCAACGAATCAATGCTATAAGTTCTGTTCCTACACTCATTTTCTCCTGAGAATGGAATAACTTCCCTCTCGGAACAGAATCATAAGCCCTCCTCAAATCTATGAAGACTAAATGAAGCTCTTTATTTTTTCTTAGGCTTTTATCTATTATTGAAAATGTGGCTGGGTCCGCAATGCTGGATAACATCCATTATTTTATCCGTCGTAGCATGCATATTAGATTTATTCCTGACCGGTTTCGGATATTCATCCATCGTCAGAGCAAATTCACCAAGTTTGTGTAGAGAGTTCACTTCAACTAAATGTTTCTGTAGACTCACACTTGTTGGTTGTATGTATGTGGGAAGGTTATGATAGAAGTCTATAGAAACATTTAGTTGAAGTGAACTCTCTACACAAACTTGGTGAATTTGCTCTGACGATGGATGAATATCCGAAACCGGTCAGGAATAAATCTAATATGCATGCTACGACGGATAAAATAATGGATTTTATCTATTAGTTGGCGCAGGATGAAAATCCCATCCATACATCCTCTCCCTTGCACAAATCCGTTCTGTGTTTCGTTAAAAATTGCACAGTTAAAAAAAAAATGATAAATATATATGGTAATTATTTTTGAGTTCATTTTCTTAAAAACTTTTCATATTGTAATTAAAAATTAAAAAGAAAATGCCTCAGGCAAAATCTGGTAACGAAATGTACTTATGTTAAGTTAAAAAAAAATTAATTTTCCTTTAAAAAAGACATTTCCTTTAATATTTAATTTTTTTAAATAAATTTTAAAGATCTTTTCAACATTTATAAAAGATTTTATTATAAATTATAATATTTTACTAAAAATGGAAAAATGTAATAAGTATCAGTATCAAAAATATTCAACTATTCAATTTATAAAACTTATTCACATTGATTAAAGTTTTCCACTAGTTAGACAAGATCAACTGTTCAACTAAAATGAAAAATTTCAAAATCTTTCAAATAGAAAGCAATTATTTGATAAAAAAAAAAAAAAAAATGAGAGATTATGGGGGTATAAAATAAAATTTTCTAAAGAAAGTTGTCTGAGAAAAACCAATATTCCTTAACCTCAAATGTTTAACCTTTTACGTCACTATGATTGTACACTGAATAAAATTTGTTAAATTTAATGTAAAAAAATTATCTCTCTAACTGCTACCGTATTTAAAACTAGACAACAAAATGAAAATGAATAACTATTAAATTATAAACAATCGATAAACTAATTACACAGATAATTTTTGTCAAATAGGCAAAATATCAGTTGCATAGTAGTTAAATATAAAATAAAAAAAAGGTGCTTACACTAACGGATAAATAAAAATATATTCTTGTCAGTCTGTTTAGTAGTCATCAGTTAATAGTATAGCAGCATATCAGTATAGCATTCCTTACAAGGTTATGTATGATAAAACGGGTTATGTTTATCCTAGTACAACTATGTTTATGAGCGTATGTATAAAACACTGTGTGTGTTTGTGAGTGAGTGTTTTTTTTTGTTTTTTTTGTATTGCTCAATATGAAGGCTTTGCCCCATTTATTTCTCTTGCCAAAAACATAACCTCACTAAAACACACATGTTATACACAAAACTACACAAATTATTTTATATATTTTTATATACATTATATATATATATATATATATTTATAAACATAGGTCAGAAGATGGTTATTATATAGAATTTCTTTATAGTTTTATATATATATTACAATACGTAAAAATACCGTGGATAGTCTCTTTATATGGAACTACCATGTCTCAGTGAAATTCGCAACTTCAATTTTGTAATTGCCTTGTTAATGATTTTTAGCGAGATATTATTTAAGGTATTAAAAAAAAACAGCAATTTTCTCTCTAAAAAAAAAAAAAAATTAATTTTTTTTTTTAATTTAAGGCGCTTCAACATCTATGGGTCATCAGCGCCCGGAGCCTTGTCAGTGCACTGCCGTCCTCCGGACAGTGTTCTCTCGCTACAGACAACTATGTCCATCACTGAACAGTGAGCTGTAGAGGCTACTAAGAAGAAAAAATCCAAGGGTAGCACTGGACTCGAATCCGAGACCTCCGCGTGGGAGTGCAACTCCCACTTAGCTAATCTCTCCCCTCATTTTTTATTTAAAAAAACATTTCGGGTGTTCCACGTATCTTCAGTTTTATTTTTATTTCAATTTTTGTGTTGTACAATATGCCAAAACTTGTCTATATTTGTTTTTAGATGAAATTTTTTGTTAAACAGTCCTGATGTATAATTTTCCCTTCTTTTAGTATCAATCTCTAATTATAATCATTAAGAAGCACTTATATTCAAGATGGACGGCAGCAATATTCATGTTATGAAAAAATTGTAGAATGAATGCTATGACACTAAACGAAGTGAAAATTATTCACCAGGACAACCCCCCCCCCCGTACCCTTATTAGGAGAAGTCTTCTTAAGTTCTTAACGTTTTTCTCAAGATTTAGCAAAAATTATGGGAAAAGCAGAAATAATTTTCTCATATCCTGAAATCTCTAAAAAACCGACATTAAAATATTATTAATCCGATTTTCTTCGTTAGTTACTTTATTTAAAGCTGCTAGTAACATTGATTCGGCCTCAGGGTTGATTAATCAAATGTTAGCTATGGACTTACGTTTTATTTTTTTTAAGACTGAATGAATACAATAATTTTTTTATTTTTTGTAATGTTGTTAAAACCACAAAGTATAACAAATCAGTGCACAAATATTATATTTGTGACCAACATAGCTTAACATTGTTTATAGTCCCAACATTTTCTGATTATCGTTGAACAAAATAAATTTGGCATGTCATCATTATATGACGACGTGTGTAATCGATACGTCCTACCAATGAGGATGATGGAGTAAACGTTTTTCTATTTTTTTTTAACAGAAATGTATTTATTTTTTATAAGTCATTAGATGATATAATAAATTCGCTTTCCTCACAGTGCTACAAAACTGATATGTTCTTATTTGATTTGTTGTTAATATTTTATTAGAAAAATAATACTTGAATATTTTTTACTTTCTCTTACTGCAGAAAGAATCGCAAAACGCAAAAACTTAATATTATGTTTAGGTGATATTATATTAAATGACGTGTTAATAGGTTTTGATCAAAACAGATCGAACGCTGAATAGTTTCACTGAATAGTTTTTTCTCGAATACAGTTTCCATGATTTTTCTTTTAAACCTGCAATATCATCTAATCATATAAAGAGCTACGTTATTTGAAACATTTTTCAAGGAAAATTCATTTTGGGGTGGTACTGGAGGAGGGTAATTAGGCTTTTGTCTAAAGTGCCAGTTCAACATTGTATATGATATACAGGGTGTCCCAAGGTATATGGATAACGACTTTTTCTCGGAAACTAAGATAGCTAGAAAAAAAACTAAAAAATACGTGTCCCCGTAGTTTTTTTTGTTAGAAATCCAAATTTAATTTGCAAATTTGTTTTGGTGCTTCGAGAAGCGAGATACAGGCACCAACTTCATTTTTTCAAATGGGGAGGTGTGGTTTTTATTTAAGAAATAGATTCCTCTATTTTTTGTAAGAAAAATTTACTTGAACGGTTTTTTTCTTGAGTGATATTTTACAAGTTATGAATGAAAACATGATTCCTATAAGAAATTTCAAAATGATATTATAACGGTTTTTTGATTGAATAAGAGAGAAAAGTACTATTTTATTATAAATTTTACTCCTCATTAATTACAGATCTTGCTCGAACTGGCCCCCACCATTAGAGATGCATACACATGCTTTTTCCTGCCAATTGTACCTTACGACCAAAGAAATACATCTCTAATGGTGGAGGCCAGTTCGAGCAAGATCTGTAATTAATGAGAGTAAAATTTATAATAAAATAGTACTTTTCTTCTTATTCAATCAAAAAAACCGTTATAATATCATTTTGAAATTTCTTATAGAATCATGTTTTCATTCATAACTTGTAAAATATCGCTCAAAGAAAAAAACCGTTCAAGTAAATTTTTCTTACAAAAAATAGAGGAATCTATTTCTTAAATAACCTCCCCATTTGAAAAAATGAAGTTGGTGCCTGTATCTCGCTTCTCAAATTTGCAAATTAAATTTGGATTTCTAACAAAAAACTACGGGGACACGTATTTTTTAGTTTTTTTCTAGGTATCTTAGTTTCCGAGAAAAAGTCGTTATCCATATACCTTGGGATGCCCTGTATATGTGTTTCAGTTATTTGTGAAATTAGTAACTAGATAAAACGTACATAAATAAATCACAAATAAAAACTATATAAATTGCAAATTATCCAAACTATGTAATAGAAAGTGGCGTAAAGATTTTTTTTTTTTCTTTCCTACCGTTTTGAAATCGCATACATAATAATAATAATAATAATAATAATAATAAAATAATTAAATAAAAGAAATTTCATAACAAATTAATAGTTTAGTTAAAGAATAAAGATCAATATGTATATATAATGAAATATAGGTCAAAACCAAATTTCAGACAATTACGAAAGTAGAAGTGGCTCCAGAAATCTTCCTGTAATCTGTCATCACTCCCACTCACTGTCCAATATCTCTTATTCCCTCTCTCTCATGCTCAATAGTCTTTCTTTCTCTCCTACCCACTCTCTTTATCTATCTATAGGGTGTGTGTGTGTGTGTGTGTGTGTGAGAGAGAGAGAGAGAGAGAGAATGTTAGAGTGAGAATATATATATGTTCTGCCTGGCATTTACATTCATTTCTGAAAATGCATCATTAAATAATTTCACATTTCTAAATTCTAATCATTTTCCTCCCCTACAGGATTCTCTGATCATACACTCACCTACTTTGGTCATAATGTATTCTTTTCATTTCTCTATAGGATAATATCTGGACAATTTAAATTCAAAAGATTTACCATTAAACATTGTCTTTTCTTTATTTAAAAACATATTTTATATTCAGTTGTTAAATTTTGTTGTTAAAATATTAAACGGAAGATTATTATTTGAATAATGAGTATAATCTAGTTTCCAACATGATTATGTTACCGTACCGCGATAATGGACACGACTTATTTTATTTGTGTTGATATCACTAAGAACTAACTCATCGTCAACATATAGTAATGAAGTGATGACAATCAATCGTTAAGTATCAGAGATATTTTCCGTAACAGCCTGCACCTTTTTTTGTGGTCATCGACCGATTTAAAGGCGTCCGCTCATCATTAAGATGTTTTGTTAAAACAGTGCGATAACACAAGAATTGCACAGAGCAAAATCAGTTTATACACACGTGTAAAAAACATGCAAAAACTAAAAAAAATATGTCATTCATTAAAATGATATTTACTAATTCAATTGCGTTAATAACGACTGTAACGAGTTTCTTTAAACTTAGTAAATCAAACTACAACTACATAATAGACCTGTTACTTTTATTTTATATTTTTTTTTTTTTTAAATATTGATTTCAGAGTGATTTTTGGTGCTGGGAGGTCATGCTTACTTAAAAATATGATATTATGGTTTAGGTTCTACCACGTTAATAATATTCGTATCACTTATCGGATCGGAAAAAATACCAAATATATTGTCCAAAATTTCTCAATTATAATAAGTGTGCATTAAGAGTAATTAGTGTGAGTATTTCACACCAGATTTTTTTTCATTTTGTTACAACCTATTTATTTATTTAGGCTAAAGATATTTAGTGGGGATTTTTTTCTTCTTTTTTTATTATATAAACTAGATTGGCAGCAAGGGAAATATAGGTCAAAGTTTTTTTAACTTTAATTTTAGTGGAGGAAAAGTAGATTTTAGTTACATCAGTCTATGCTACATAACTAATGGTAGTAATCGAATCAAGAGTTTGAAGTAAAAAAAAAGTAGGTAACGTATAAAGTGAGAAAGTACATGATGGTATCGGGAAATTTAGTACAAAATATTAACACGTGTTATTTTCCTTATATTCACCAACAAATAAGCACCTAATTTTTAACTAACTAAAATATAAAGAGTCTTAAAGAATAGATCAAAAGGTTGTGGCAAAAATGAAACTATGAGATGAGGGGGTCAATTATAAAAGCCTGCTGTTGGGTTTTACTTGGTCCGATTAATGAGTACTTGTCACTGAAAATGAATACTCAGTGCAATGCTGGCATTCTGTTTCTGGTTTCTAGTAACCAATTTCTAGTTAAGATGCAGACCATCACTTCTGCCTTAGAAAATCTGCAATTATCTCCTCTCACCATACAAACTAGACATTCCTATTTCAGCAGCTATTTTAAAAAGAAATAGATAAAGCAATCCTATTTTCTCAAGTGGGCTTTGCCGTCCAACTACTATTGAAACGGTGCCATAAACGGAGGAGGAAGGCAAACATACTTTACTAAGAAGAGAGAAAATTCTTATTCGATCATTACTTATGCATATATTTTCCAAAATTGTCCAAGTTTTGGCCAGTTATCACCCTTTTTTAGCAAGTTAGGAAGATATAATTTGTTTTCTCCAATTTTTTAGTTTTTGCTGTAGATTTTGTTTTTAAATTTCATTGTAACAATTACGAAACTCTGGTTTTTAATAATAGATGGAAACCATACCCGAAACGTGTTCGGGAAAAATAAGAAAATTATTGTTTTTTTTTATTAACACTTCTCCTGACCCAAAATCTTGACAATTTAATATTAATTATCCATTTCCTCAGATTAATATTCAATAAAAACATAGGCCAGTATGGGAATCGAACAAAGTACTAAAACACACCTCAGCTTTGCAGTCCGCGCCTCTAACCACTCAGCTATGGTTGTGCTTCTACTAACCAGGTATGTATGTTGACTTTGAACTATGCTATTACATAGAAACCTTAGTCAGGCAATACGTTGTTTATTTGAAATTTTGAAAATATTGGAAACATTACCAGAGAAACTGGATCAGGATCTGTTACTGCAATGGAAATCTTGCTGGTCTTACTCTCAAAAAGGCAGGACCACCTACAGGTTTTTGCCAGATGCGACAATGGGTAGAAGATTAGTCCCCAAAGATTTTTCTTCCGCGGTCTCCACGCTAGTAACAGGCCATGGGCAAATTAAGGGAAAGTGGTATGAGGTGGGATTGGTAAGTGATGGCTGCTGTCGTTGCGGTGAATTGGAGACCGCCGAAGACATTATTTTTGAATGCATTTGTTATGAGGATCTCCGGCCAAAATTATGGAGTGCTATAGGCTATCATATACGTATTGTTAATGATACACTAACCTTGTTACTGGAAAACCTCAGTGCATACGATGTCTTTAAAAAGTTTGCAGAAGAGGCTCTAAGACGTAGTACACTATGGGGAGATTTTCGAGGGTAGGCGGAGCTTACGTGTCGGATATTAGTTATTTATTGTATAACTGTGTTAGTTGTATAACTTACACTAGGTAGTTATCGAGTTTTTAGCGGGCCTCTCAGGAATATCGAGTACTGAGAGGTCAATTAAGATAGGAATTTTTTCTGCATGCGTGAAGTATGATTGCATTTATTGCATGAATGAGTATGAATGCGATGCGGTTTGTTAGCTTGTTTTGCTATGGTGGTATAATTTCATTATAATTTAGGAAAGGTACCTTGTTATGCCCTTCCCTCATATATTCTTGCTTGTGGAATCATTCTTGTTTCGGGATCTTTGGGGTTGAAGTATAATCATTGGGCTGTTAGGAGCGAGAGCTCGGGAACGGCCCATACGGTGTGGAATAAAAAACATTACCAGAGAACTGAGCAAATGCTTCCCAAATACTAAATGTAAGATCTAAAACTAAAACATGAGGTAAATGTTTATAGTCACCTAAACGTTTATATAACAGCTACAGCAGCTTCATGAAGTTGCAGTGACCAAAATATTTGCAAAATCTAATCTCCTAATGAATAACACCTTCGGTATAGATTCATTCGTAATATTTAAGATAGATTGTATACTCCATATCCAGTAACTCCATTTATCACCGTAGTTGTCTCAAAGTTTTAGAGTTTCGTTTTGTGGTTTCAACATTTTCGCCAATACGTGTGTGTGATCAGATCTTGCAGTGTACTTATCCAACGATTTCACAGTGTTTATCAAAACAACCCTGATGAACGACGGGCGCTCAAAAGCGATTACAAAAAAAAAAAATAAGCAGGGGAAATACTTCACGGAAAAAAATCTCCGATGTTTTCAAACACTGCCAATCTACCCAATAACCCATTCAAAGATTTAGGATATATGCACTGGTCCAAGAGGTGCTTATTCTGGTCCTTATTCTCGCCAGGCCGGCACACTCACAAAGAATGTGTACCGGGGTTTCCTCCTTGGTCCTGCAGAAACGGCAATATGCGTTGTCTGCAAGTAGTAAATGGTACATATGCCTACTCAGCCTGCAATGCCCTTTTAGTAGACCCACTATTAGCCTTATAATAGACCCTTCGGCTATGGCTCAGTAGGTCCTTGGTAAATTTAGGCAAATGTCTGTTAATGAAGAATTTAACCTGCCTCTGCCCCGGCGTTCTTTCCCACCATCGCAGACGCTGGTCTTCTATCCATTTCTTGAAGCGTGAATGAGGCTCCTGGGCAACCCGCAGAAGGTTTACCCTATAAAGGTATCCTTCGAGCCCTCCCTCACCAGGGCGCCCGCCCTTTCGTTGCCATGGTAACCCGCATGACCGGCTCCCAGGCGAGTATCAGCTTGTTCCGAGCACCCATCTCGGTTAAGGCAGATAGGCAGTCCCACACCATTCTTGAGAATATTTGGTGGGAGGAAAGTGCCTTCAGGGCTGCCTAACTTTAGGAGTATATGCCACTCTTCCACCCTTTAACCCTTGCCTTATAATCTCCTTAGCGCAGAGTTGTAATGCCACAACTTCGGCCTGAAAGAGACCGTGGCGTACTTCCCTAGGCTGACCTTAATCTTAACTTTAGGCCTGCCCCCATTAACCCCACCTCCGACCGAGGTACTGGGATAGAAAGCAAGGCACTCAATATCTCGGGCCATGCCCGATTATTAATAACGTTAACATTCATCATTAACTTATTAATAACTTTAGAATAAAAATAATTGTATTTTTTTTTATTAGAAATAATAGCCCTTAAACCTTTATTATATTAATTTAATTAAAAAGAATTAAATATTTAACATAATAAAAATTTAACATGACAATATTTGTGTATTTTAAACACCTGTAAATAACAGAGCCTTCAAGCGTTGGTCTAGTGGCTCGCGCATTCGACTTTGGTGCGATAATTCAGCATTGCGCCTTTCCTATGGGGGCAATGACGATGATGACATATCATTGTGAGAAAAAGTGGGAAGCGAATCTAGGAGGCGAAGGCCATAACTAAACGGCGAGGGAACCGCGTCGTGCTTAAACGACTCCAATAAAAATCACCGTCTGGCAAGTCTGTTCAATGTTGTAATTTTATAATAGTAGAAAAAAAAACATTTGTGACCTATATTAGATTAGAGGTGAACTATATTGTAAATTCGATAAAAAAAATAGCGCTTAAATATTAATTAGCCCTAATTGAATTTAATAATTAGTATAATATGCTTTCAGTAAGTAATCGGATATAGAATAAGAGGGTATGAGACAGGATAATCCATAAGGACGGCCATCCATTAAGTAATTAATTACATGTCGTAATCCAGATTAATTTTTATTTGAACAACACGGATAAGGAAATTGAGGTATCTTTTAAAAAGAATTAAAGTTCAATTCACTCTTACGTCTCTGTCAATTCCTGACAATTTACCAAACATTTATGTTGTTCTTAAGAGAAATAACAAACAAGAACAATGAACAAAGTTGCAGTTTTGAGCGAAGAATTCAGCACTTTGATGAAGAATTCCGACAATATACAGCATTTTTTGAAAAACTATCTGTCCAAATAAGGAAAATGATGGTGATGATTAAAAGAAGAGGCGTAATGAATGTGTGCTATTGATATCTTGGATCTACATGAATTTCACATAATCATCACCTTTTCAACCCAGTCAAATGGTTTTTCGAGCTACCAGTTAGTTGCTAAGATGGACAATTAAAGGCTGACTCTCAACTGCCTGGACATCTTCGCAATCTAGGAAACGAAAAAAATATCTGAGTATTATGACAGAAAATCAATGAGGCCGCGGATCGCTTATTCGTGTAGTCTCTTCAATGGCCTATCAAAAAGCCTAATGGATTAAACAAGCATCTCGAAGATTGGCAAATATTTTATCAACGATTATTTGCCAAAATTTACAGCAGAACTATTCCGGCAAGGAAGCTGTGGGCTTTAAGATGATTATGGTCTTGAGTAGAAAATTACAGAACAAAGATTAAAGGAAGATATGTTTCAACATTTTTACAATGAAGTTATAAGTATTTTACCAGCAAAACAATAGTTGACAGCCACCAAAGAAGAATGAAATATAGGTACCTTATTTTATCCGGATTAGAAATATTAAGGAATTATAAGGAACCTTAAGCATTTGACGGTTTGATAGTTGCATATTATGCCTCCTTGATATTGATCTTGGCTACATTTTCTGCATGCTTTTGGATCAGACATGCAATGCACGTGTCTGGCAGGCGATAGGCTTTCGCAGGTTTGCGAGAAAGAAGTCTAAACGGAATTACGTCTCGTTTTGAAAAACAAGAAGAGCCTTTATTTCCTGGAAGCTTTGTTCTTAATATGATAAACAGATAGATCTAACACGTCGTGCTTGGACGGCTTAAGCGCAAAACCTCCCATTTAAATCTAGGTGAATAACTCTTGACAAATAAAGATTTTTCTATGGTTAAATCTGTTTATTTTTATTTGAAATTCTTAATGCTTTATTGAAAGTAACGTATCAATCGTAAACCGGATCATTACTACAACTTACGATGATTTTTTTTCTATTCAATGAAAACATCCGTTAGCGATAGGCAGCAAAGCTTAAGCTATTTATAAAACTATTGATGTGTAGTAATCATTGAAAGTCCCAGTTGTTAGAATTACTTCTAAATATATAGTAAGATTTAAATTTAGTTCTTTCGGTGTTTCCGGCATTCCTGACCAGAGTCGTATTTATCTGTTTAGCATTTAGCCTGGTCGGCAGATTGAGGAAGGGGCACAATACTAAATATAGGCAACTTACAGCGGGCCGTACATCCCTCCTCCTTTCCTTTTAAATGTGAATTTTTTTTCTGTAAATTCTAGCCAATTCTACTTCACTATCGTCATAACTCGTAGTATCGTCATTATTCTAGATTTCCAGTTGTTTCTTATTTATATAGAAAATGTATACATTTACATTTCAACTTTTGGTGTATACAGTTAAGGAAGCATTTTAAAACAGGGAAAAAAAGAATGCTTTATTTGTTAATGGTATAAATATTAGCAAGTCGGCCATTTTACTAAATATTTTCTTGACCCACTCAGTCACTAAGTAAACATATTCTCTTCTATTTTGGCCAGAGTTAAAATTTCTTTTTTTGGCTTAAATTATTAAGTATGAATCTTGAATGAACTTCCTGGATTTAAGAAATTATTTTTTTATAAAAATAGTTGAATAATGTCAAACTATTTTGCTAAAATCAGTGACTAAAGATGTATTTTTAATTTCTAAAGTTCAAAAAAATGTCAGTGTTGCCTTGAATAAAATTCTAAGGCTTGGATGAAATTGCTAAAATATATTAATAATATTAAAGAAAAAGATGTTTGTAGGTAAATCGTAGTTCTTACATTTTACAAGTCAATTTAACAACGAATTAAATATCAGAAAACATAATATAATTTTACTTAACTTTGCAATTAAACCTTCCCATTTTCTATTAACACATTTCTTTTAGAGCTTATATTACATTCTTATCAGCTTTGATCTTTTTTTAAAATACTTTTTTTTACAGAAAAATTATAATATAAACCGCGAGTGTAAAGTCCTTTTTACAACTGCCGTTCAGTTGCCACACATTTGCTCGCGCTAGTGTGAGCAAACATAACTCGAGTATGTAAAAGTGGCACTTTAATCTCGTGTCAAATAAATAACTATTATAAGGACTGAATAATATTTATGAACGAATCTTGATCATATGTTTTATGGAATTTAGAATCTGGTTAATAACATTTTTTTTTGTTTTTACTTGAACAATTTCTTAATATTTCTTGTTTTGGCTTCATCGGAACGAAGCATAGACATTCAACTATTAAGAAATACTCGGAAATTAGATAGGAAATAGGCAAAATGATTCTTAGTTGAACAAGTTGTTGGTTAATACAAAAATTGAAGAAAGTATAACATTAGGGGACCTAATATTGTCATCATAAAACCTAAAGTACTGTCTCAGTGTTTAAACCACACATTGAGAGGATATCGAAAGCAATATTCCTAAAGCATCATTGGGAACGAAATACAGAAGTAAACTCCAGATAATTAGTTTAGAATAGGGGATAATGCACTGGGACCTCTGAAAGATCTATACAGTGCCTTTTGGAAACTTTTCAATGCACTGCCGGTCACTGGACAGTGAGCCATTACCAGACAGTGACCTGTAAAGACTCCTAAGAAAAAAAACTAGGACAGCACAGGTCCTCTCAAAGTCCAAAAAGAAGAAAATAATTTAATGTGACTCTTTAATAATATAAGTTCCAAGAAAGATATTTAATTTAATCCTCTATGAATAATTTTAATTATTCACAACTGCTTTAACTAACACTATTTACTTTAGAAATTACTTTTAATTAATACGAAATAGTATTTTTTAATAAAATAATCTTAATGTAATTCTAATTATCGCGTTAAAAAGTGGATGATTTCAGTATTTGTATTTAACTGACTCAAAAAAAACATAGTTCAATCATAGTTCATATTAATTCAGTTGCGTCAAACATTCTATTTATTTCAATAAATTATCAAATTACCAGTTCTTCAAAGATAATTTTTGTCCAGATCCGTAGTTTTTGTCCATAAGTTTGTAAATAATTGAAATGATTGTAAATAATAAGATTATTCCCGTAGGGGTGAGTGGACTAGCCACTTCTTCAGGGATCTTGACATACCTGTGGGTACCCCCACTTCACAACACGGACAACACTTACACTGTCACCTAAGCACCTTTCAAGGTATCATCACTTGTAGGGATTTCTCAAATAGTATAATAATGGTAGGTACAAAAAAAGGTTTGTGGTGGAGGTGATTCACGTAAAGCGATGACAGGATGGTATCTACTGGTTTGATTCCCAAAGCCGCCACAGATAATGCGTGCCGTTCCACTGCAGAAGATCTTTTCAATTTCAGAGAACTATCTAGGTATGCAAAACTGATAGTTTATAAGACCAGTGGTGGCGTATGCCAGTGAAAATTGAGTGTTAATAAAAGATTGTTATTAAATTCTCGGGAGAGTAAGGTCCTCAGGAAATTTGTTGGTCTGGGAAGGAAGGATAGCGAGGTAAAGAGTAAGGAATAATAATTGAACAAGAAAACTTTACCCGGTTTTGATGGATGGATTAAAAGTGGAAGACTGTGAGATGGATGGGCACTTAGTAAGAATGAAGGAATCCCGAATTTTCAAGAAAATGATGGAAGAAGACCCAAGGAGGCTAGAAAAAGGTGGTTTGACGATGTCGAGGAAGATATCGGGGAGCCTGTGATTAAGGACTTGGAGAAGGACTGCTTTCATGAGAAAGTAGTGGATAATGGAAGGAGTGGTTAAGGTCCTTCGAGGGCCGTAAACCCCAAGATGAAGCAGAAAATTAATTATTGTTAACAAATTACCTGAATAACTCTGCAGTGGCCACAAAACAGTTCAATGTTAAATGAACTCAATTAAGCTTGAATTTGGAATTAATTATGAATTCCAATTCGTATGAATTCTATATTCATTCATACCATTAATTTTGTACATAATTCATATTTTTGTTATTTTTCTTACACATACTTCCTGTTTATATTTAAATATCCCGTTATAATTTTATAGCCTGTTATTTTGGTGGTGAATAAGTGTTAACCATAATGCTCATGTTACCTCTACAGATAGATATATTCCATCAAGTTCTAATAAGGTTTGTTTTCCAAAATGTAAGTCGTTGAATTAGTACTGCTGAAGGTGGGCCTCATTAGACAGAAACGTCCACTATTTTATTAAATAAAACTTGGAGATAATAGTCATTAATTTGTTCCAATTATTATTATTATTATTATTATTCCCCTCACTAATACAAAACATCATAATTAATACAATATTTCGAAGAGCAATTTTCAAAGTGTTAAATATGCTCTAATTACAAAGTTCAATTAATTTGCGACTTTCTAGCATTTTTATTTTGTTCGTTGGATAAAAAAAACAAGTTATCTCTCTATAATTATAATGACTACCAATAGATAATTGTTAAAAAAGACAAATTTTCCTAAATTACTTAAGATAAAAGAATATATATATATTTTTTTTTTTTGTAATCCAACATCAAAAATGATAATACAGCAAGTAGTTGCTCTAATACTAAATTTACAAGTCACAAAGATATTCAGCAATCAAATTACTTCACGGCTGACTAATGTCTTTTTCTGTAAAAGAATTTTATCAATTATAAGAAAATTCTTTTCTAAATTGTCAAATAAAATCTATAAAGGCAACCCAATTAATATAAAATTAAAAGCTGGTGTGAAAATGCACTCAACAATTCCTCTAACAATATAGGTTTTTTAATTGACAATTATCCACAAATTGGGATTTTTTTTTACTAATTACTGTCGCTGATAATGAAGTGGCACTTTGAAGGAAAATCTATTGTCATAGCTTCTTCAGACACACCCCATATAAATTCATATAGAATAGTAAACATACATGATACAGGGGTCTGGGCTCTACATTTTCTAAATAAAACAGAAAAATATCAATCATATGTAAAGTGTAAAGAAAGTATACATGAAACACTGATAATTTATTAATAATATACTTCTCAATTAACACTCAAAACCATCAATCAAATCTCATATAAATCCAAAATAAAAGTACTCATTTTATTGGCACATTCAACAAATTTAAATACATTTCTTCAGCTGATTCCCATCGGTTATATTTAGTAATCTCACGAGTGAATCGTCTTCCTTATCGCTGAGTTCTATATATTGAGCAATAAACTCCTTCCTGTAAGGCCTGTAGACTGGACATTTCACCAAAAAATGTACCAAAAAGTTAACGGCTCTTTTGCACTGCAAAGATCACATACCACGCTCATATTGATAGAAACCCTTTCTCAAATTAGAAATAACCTTATAATTATAATGGGTATTATGAAGGAGATTAATTGGTTTGGTTTAGATTAATCAACTAGAAATAGCTGAACACTGTATAATGTTATTAGTGACACTGACTGCCTAGACTTTACACTAAAATAACGGAGAATTGTAGTGAGGTAAACAGTAAGGTAGATGACACGTTGTGACTGCCGAGTGAACTCTGCTATAAGACTCTCCCGTACTCTTTTATTGTCCTGTGGCCGTATTTAAACATTTTCTCCCACTCTAGTCTTCCTAAGCTAGTGGTGGTTCCCTGTTATTTTTGACTCTCTTCCTCTTTGCTATGGATCACTCTCTTCGGATCCTATTACAATAATATTAATATTGAACAATCTCGACTGCCATAAGAATATAAATTCATAATATATGAGTCAGATAAAAGTGAGAGACGATTATGTGTGTTTAAAAAAACACAGTATGGAGCCACCAAATTGTAAGATGGAGTATTATTACTCACAAAGCGTGAAACTTCGCTATATTTTCTGTGACCGTTAACCAGTCGCAGAACCTCATTCAAGTTCAACCTGAGCGTCCTTATCGCAGTTTTTGTAACATCTGCGGCCCCACTTTGTTGATGCGCAGATGCGCAGAGTGGCCGAACGCTGAGTAATATAAATATTAACAGGATTCGCTTCGTCTGCGGGGGGGGTAAAAATGAAGCTAGAACCTGGATGAAATAGTTACTGTAGATAGAGTGATTTGGGCCAGTACAAAGTCACCTGAACCTGACTTAGATTACACCTGTCAGCTACAATATGGTGAGGATGTACTGACGAAGTTATTTTTTAATGGTTGTTTAATGGTTTGGCTATAGAGCAAACATTATGGAGGGAATCAAAGATACTTCATTTTATGGTCATTATAGTTTCGGGCGTTCACGGATGATCAGGATGTTTTGTTAAAACAGTGCAACAGAACAGACATACACAGGGTAAAATCAGTTTATACACGAAAATCGCAAAAAAAAAATTCATTAAAGTTATACTTCCGGTTAATGGATCTTGACCGAAACCTGCGTATCCGATTCGGTGGTGGTGCCTAAACGAAATATCAAGTTTCAGCTTCTTATGTTAATTTGTTTTTAAGATATTTTGTTTATTCTCTCTCATCCTCTCTCTCTCTCTCTCTCTCTCTCACACACACACACACACACAGAAAGAAACCATTCGCGGAAAACATTTTTTTCTTACTCTGGAGAACCCAAAACATAGATTTTCGATGAATACTCAATTTCGTAAATTTGGCACCATGCAATAATTCCTTTTATTTGGAGTAAAGAGGTTTTCATTGAAGATCGAACGTTCCGTCAAGAAACTTTTCAAAATCAAGTTTTCTCAGGCAACATATTTTGCAAGGAGTATAGAGTATACAGTCTCAAAGAATATATGAATAAATTATTTAATCATCATAATTATTTAAAACATTGTAAAATAGTAAAAGCTAAGTTAATTCAAATTTCGAAGTTAACCTTATTCGTTTTACATTATTCTCAGTACTTGCCCATAAATAATACTCTTTACTTTAATGCCATTTTACTGGCGTATCATAAAACTAGCAGGAAATACAAAGTCGCATAAATTTATTGACAAATATGGTCAAGTAATTATAATAGGGACTATCTAATATAAATAATTTTATATTATGTTATTATAAAACTCACCACTGGGCACGTTTGGTACAAAAGAAAGAAAACAACAGACAACTGGACACACAGTGCAATAAATAGTCTACTAATAGACAAAAATTGTTTTATTGTTGGTCACGATCAATAATCATTTGCAACTATTATCACAAATCCCATAATATATTCAATTTTATGGCTATACATTTAAATTGAATCTAAAAAAAATTATAAAATAACAATAGTTTTTATGTTTATAGATTTAATTAAATTTTATGAAATATTATTTTGGATAGTCAATATAACAAATAGTTTTTTGCTTTGATTCTATTTCATAATAATTTGTATTTCCTTGTTAAAATTCTAGAGGAAGGAATGTACTAAGGAGAATCTATATTTAGAGAAAGGGTAATAACGTCTTTATTCATGTTTTGGGAAATTACACGTGGTCAAGATTTATAGTTTTTTTAAATTATTTTTATACGAAATTATAACTAATTAAACTTGCTTTTGGGTGTTAAATATAAAACTAAACATTTAAACATAATATAAATTAACACTGAATTGACGAATTATTTTTAAAGATTAAGCAAATAATTTAGGTAGTTGTGAAAATCGAAGGGATTAGCTCAATGGTTTACGCATTGGAGTCCCGTGCGAAGGTGGTCCTGGGTTCGAGTCCAGCTGGTCTAATCTTGGAGTTTCTCTTCCTAGGAGCCTCTACAGCTCACTGTACGGTAATGGCAACGAGAGAATACTGTTCGGAGGCTGGCACTGTACTGAGAAAGTTCCGGGCGTCCATGACTATGGATGTTGACGCGCCTAAAATTAAAAAAAAAAAAAACAAATCCGAAGAATAACAATTACAATAATTATAGAGATCCAAGAAGTCAAGATGGTGCCTACTTTGAGTATACTCTGTCGCGATTCATTACATAACATCACTTTTTGGTTGGACTTAGAGGAGAGGAAGGCATGATGAATAATGGTTGTACAGGAACAACTATGATGGAAACATAGTTTTAAACTTCTTATCACCATCACATTAAAATACCACTAACACACCCATACCACTACCAAAACATTACAACATGCAACCATCACCAACACAAATTTGGTACAAACAAGCGCATAACAGGCAAGTAAAGTCATTTTCAAGAACAAACATCAGACAAATACTAGTTAAGAATAAATCATACAGTTAACAACATACATAAAGAATTCATCAAGTGATCATCGACCGAACATCTCGCATATTATTAGCGCTCTGGTCACTAACTCCCTTATTAATTTGTCTACTAAATAAAAAGTATAATCTCATTATCTAATATTGTTATAAGTTAAAGTGGTGCTTCTCGGTATTCTCGACTATTATAATGGCTTATTGTCTGTCTATTACTACAATTACAAACCCCAAAAACGAATTATATGTTACCTCACACAACAACCGAATGGAATCTTCATGAATGTCTTCTTGCTACATTTGTCTAGAAGCGCTTCAAAATTACAAATAAAAAGGAGATTTTATGCTGCACTGTTCTTATATCAAGAACTCTTATCAAGTTTCTTTGGCAATTGGTAATGTATAAGGTCTGGTTCTAAATATTTCAAAAATCTACTTTTAATAATTTTTTTTTTTAATTAATAAATTTATTTACAACAGCCTAAGTGACATAAATAAATGTATGTAATGTAGTATAAACAAAATAAATAAAAGAAGAGAAATTACCGGGATGAAAGCGGTCAGATAAGAGGACTATGTTGAAAGATAAGGATATATGGAATTGCATCCTGTATTTTATCCATCGTAGCATGTTTATTGATTATGTTCCTGACCCGTATCGGATTTTCATCCACCGTCAGAGAACTAAATTCACCAAGTTCGTATAGAGAGTTCACTTCAAAGTAATGTTTCTACAACTATGTTGTAGTCATTATTACAACATTACAACGAACAGAAACATTATGTTGAAGTGATGAACTCTTTACACTAATTTGGTGAATTTGCTCTGACGATGTAAGAAAATCTGAAACCGGTTAGGAACATCATCAATATGCATGCTACGACGGATAAAATACCAGATGTTATCCAACATTGCGGAACCACCCATACTTTCAATATATGGAATTTACTATAAAGGGTTATAATAACTTCTTTTATGAAAGGTATTGTCTTGGTCAGATGGATACTTTTATTGGTTACATAGTAGGGAGCTTTGACTGTGGTTCTAAGAATTTTGGATTGCTAGGAACTCCTTCTAATGAATTATATATCCATTTCAATCTTTGGGGAAGCGAAAAGTGCCCAAGAATATTGCCTTCTGGGAGGATAATTCCTTACAATATAAAGCGATAACGCTTAAAGAAATTCTTTGGTCGTGTTAAATAATAATTATCATTAAAGTTTAATGTAGGCGAAAAAAGAGAACATTAATGAATGAAATCAACGAAATTTGTTTAACCGAATTGAAATTATAAGACGCTTTTGTTATATAATTTGTTTACGGAGTGCAATCTTTAACGAAATATGTAGTTTTGTTGTGTCTGGGTAGGTACAATTATCTTGCAATGTTGACGTCATTATCTTAAAGTAGTTCAACAATTATTTTTGAGTATTTAACATGTAATATGACAAATTATTGAGTAATAATTATGAATAGGATTACTTTTTATTATTTTTTATTAACAATCCTTGATAGAGATAAGACAACAGTCATACTTACTTTCTCTAACTGCAGTTTACAAAATTGTAATTGACAAATTTTATAGTTAATATACCAAATGAAGAATTTCACCGAAAATTTTACGGAGAAAAACCCGTGAAAACTGAAAAAATTGTTTTATAAAAATGCATTTTCGGTTTACTACTTTTCTGAAAACTCAGAATTTTGGCAATCTATTTATTTCTAATCAATTCTGTTTGGATGGTAGAATTGTATAATCATTAACTAGGATAGCACATTAGAGGAAAACATAAACCTACTCATCTCCCGAAAGCACCCTTAAATGAATTTTACCCGGAGAATGTTGCAGCAAATAAAAGTTGTAGCCCTTTATAGGTGTAGTACTTTTTGAAACATAACTTACTGTCCGATATCATGATAATACCTAATATCAAGTTCGAAATTAATGCGATTTTTCATTTTTGAGCTATGCTGTTCACACAAATACACTGACCATTTTCTAAAAAACCAACTTTTTCGAGATCATAAAACTTGTATTTCCGGTTTTAAACTCGATATCGAAAATTTGACACGATTACAATATACTTCCTCTTACTCTAATTTACATTAGTTAAATAATCTCTAGTTTATCGAACTCTAATATAATCAGCTTCTTCTTATAATAATTTATATGTTTAATTGCACTCATAATTAATTAGTTTTTTTATTTTTTTATGTTGTTTTAGAGAAATCAGATTTTAATTACCATTAGCTCATCTGCAGATTCCCATTATTAATACTTTGTGGTCTGCACGATCTACACAAACTTAAGGACAATACAATGTGAATAGCTAAAAACTTTAGGTCTTGGAAAAGTTTTTTAACTGAATATTATGAATTCCTTGGAGAAAATATTGTAGGTGTTTAACATCATTTTTATTTTGTTCCATTAGTATAAGCGGCCAAATCTAAAATGGCGGACTTACTTACATCTTGCTGTTCTGCATTATCTTACCCCTTCTTAATCAACAATGGAATGAAATATCTGTGTTTTATCAAAATATAGGGTATATATATATATATATATATTTAGCAATAATTTCAAGTTAAAAAAAATATTAAAAACTATCAAAAATCAGCAATATTGCATATCCAATAGAAGACTTCTATTCGTTCACATGTACACCACACATAGTGCACAAACGCAAAGCCATTCGCTAACAAATATCTCTTTCTTACCCTCATGGGAGACCACAAAACAACGCATTTCTGTTATTTCTGTTAAAAAAATTATTCAATTCAAAAATTCGGCATTATTGCAGGGCTTTCACTTAGAGGAACGGATTTTTTTGTTGTTTTTTCAAAGTGAAAAATGTATTTATTAAAAGCAAAGTAAATCCTTTCTTAACCAAGAGTTTTATGAATAAAAATTACATATAGTAATAAAGAAAAAGTTTGATATTTTTATTAATTAATTACCTTTAATTTGTTTAGAGAATAAAGATTAAAACAAAAGGAATACGAACTAATATAGATAAGGATGAACAATTGTTGCTTTAATTTAAAATTTCATTATTAAAAATTAATCATCCAGTTTAATTATATCCAAATTACAAGTTTGTATGTGAACGAAAAAAAAAAATTACATATTTTAGCCCCGACTCTTAATATTACTCAACTTTGGTGCATATAATATATTACACTGGAGCATGCAGATGAAAATACGGTGCATAAGAGTGAGATGGTTTCTAGTAGCATGCGACTATATAAATATATATATATTTTTTTCAATTTAATGCGCGTTCACATCATGGTTATTGATACCCGGAGCCTTCAAGCACTGCCGGCCTCCAAGCAGTGTTCTCTAATTACGGACAACACTGTCCATCATCAGACAGTGAGCTGTATGGACTCCTAGAAAGAAAAAAATCTAAGGGCATCACAGCTGGACTGAAACGCAAGTCCTCCGCCTGGGAGTCCAGTGCGCTAACCACTGAGCTAATCCCTTCCCTTAGTATAGAAATGAATATAAAATATTGTAATTGTAAATTGTGACAGTAAAAGATGGTGTAGGAAATAGTAAACGATGATAAGCAAAGGAAACATTAAATTGATCCGAGAAAACATCCTAAATTGTTTTTTTAAATTTAAATGCGCATCAACATATCTATGGTTATTGGCGCCCGGAGCCTTCTCAATGCACTGCCGGCCTCCGGACAGTGTTCACCCGGTCCAGATAACACTGTCCATCACCGGTAGACAGTGAGCTGTAGAGGCTCCCACAAAGAAAAAATCTAAGGCTAGCATAGCTGGACTCGAGCCCGGGTCCTCCGCGTGAGAGTCTAGTACGCTAACCTTTCCCTAAATTATGCAAGCTTTAGCAGATACATTTGTATTTACATGTTAATGTTCAAATAATTTTTTTATACAAATTATTAATACTGAAAATTTTATTGCTTCTTACATAATCTATGTGTATAAAATTCAAAATAAATCAATCATAAAAGGACAAAGTACGCTACAATTGAATCCAATTTGATACATATCTACAATTGAATCCAATTTGATACATATCTACAATTGAATCCAATTTGATACATATGTAAAGCAAAAAAGTCCAACTATTATTAAAAATATTAAAAAACTGTTAACATTTGACAAAACAATTTCTATAACAAAATAAATTAGAACCAACAGAAAATGGATTAAAAAAAAAAACTTGTTTTTAATCATTGTAAAAAGTAATTAGAAATAAAGGGCATAACAATAGATATACTAATAAATATGGTGAGAACACAACGCTTTAGGCAACTTACTGATATAATATTATGAACTTTGATTTAATAAACACAAATATAGAGATACTATATTTTTATTTCTAATTTATTAATTTAATTAGATTGTAATGGTAATTAAATTGTAAACTTTATTATTAACAATTAGTACATTTTTTTTTTTTATCAATATAATCAAAATAATCAAAAATTAATGCAAATTTAACGATGCATAATAATTAATTAAAAAGTATTTGTTTATATTAAAATTGTTGTCTTTATCATCGGTAATTATTAAACATTTTTAATATACGTATTAAATTGAAATTTTATTAAAAAAAAAATTATATTATCGTTTTAGCGGTTTTATTTATTTTTTTTTGAAATAACATTGAGATCAATGAATTTCATTAATGAAACAAATGATTCCGATTCTCGTGAAAGCACAAATAATGTTGACCCAGCTTTGAAAGTGAGGAACTACATCTGGTTGTGAATTCAAAAAAATCACAGGTCTACGAACAGCCGTGAAGTGCTGACACAAGTGTTGGCATACATTGGACCTGTTTCATTGGCTGTTTGCCAAAGTTTTTTTTTTTATTTTTTTTGTTTTTTTACTGTTATGTGAAGAAAAATTTCGATTGTCACAAATTTTCCTTGAAATTGAATTTAATTGATTCCCCACAGTACGTTAAAAATGTCTGTACATATGTGAATCTATAAACAAAAAATATATATCTCAGAAATCACAGGAAGCTAAGACTTGAAATTTTACTTAAGTACCACCAAGGATCGACCACAAAGCTTCGATCAACTGGATTTCTAACTAAGTAAAAGATTTCCTCACATATCCACCAATGATTTCCTTGAATTTCGCATACTAACTATTCAAGCATAGACCTAACTACTTTCTTTTGAAACATATTACTGCTGGGGGAAGCGCAAACGTTAAGCTATCCCCCACGCTTGTGTTATTTATCCCCCCCCCCTCCCACCATATCTGTATTATAAGTCCAACTAAATTTTTACGAAAATTCTTAAGAAAAAAAAATCTGGTGTCAAACACTCACAGACTTTCTCTTAATGCTGTTTAATACAATTGCATTAAAATGTCCATAATTCCATTTTACGTCAAATTTTACTCATTTCACCTAAAATTAAATGAAAGAGAGTGAGGCGCAAGTATTTATTGAGGCAAGTTGTAGAAGTGTGATTACATTATAGACCAATAGAAAGAGCTAACTTTAAACAAACAATATTATTATTAGACTGGGTGCCTGGCGGCATGGGACCTAAGCCTATATGGCTTTTATCCCCCCATATCATCCCCTTAAATAGTCTCCTCCAATAGCCTACTGGTCAGTCTGCAATATCCCAGGACATCCTCTAACTCCAACTAGCCCAAGCAATCCTGCGAGAGTGGTGCCCTCCCAAATACGCTAAACGTAGTATCAGCGAAACGGGGGCACTGACATAGATAGTGATACACCGTTTCCCAGACTCAGTAATCGTAATTCCGACAAGTGGGACTAGACGTCCTCCCTATGTTAAACAAGTGACTAGACACCCAGGTCCAGTCACTACCCCCATCAAGGTCTTCAGACCTGTCCTGCTGAGGGACAGGAGGTAAGCCGAAACTCCCTGCTTAAATCCTTTTATAAATATAATCGAGTTGATGAGGAGTGAAATTGGGATTGATTAATTAGTCGAGATATGAAGACACTGTTATACGATATAACAATAAGTTTACACAAACTGCACTGGACTTGTAATGATTTCATAGAATAAAGGGTTAGAATAGAGTTATGACACGATGTGATGTATATGGTTGAATTTGATAGATAGATGTCTAGATCTCTCACTAGCTTATATACAGGTTCTCCCCACTCTAGCCTGCTTAAGTCAGAGAGTACCAGAGAGAGTCTGTTTTCTCTCGGCCGGGCTTGTGTTCTCTCTCTTGTCGTTATAAATCTTTTAGCTGTGCTAGTACTAGTCCTACGTGCCCCCCCAGTATTTCTTCAAGACTCTCGTGTCCCAAAGTCTAGTCTGTTTATCGCGAAACCTCTTAATGACGGCAAGGGCTGGTTCAGGGCCACAAAATGCTAATGATGATTCCTCCCTAGCCAACTGATCCGCCTTCTCATTGTCCTCTATTCCCGCATGTCCAGGTATCCATTAGAGACGCACCTTACCCCTCTCCAGAAAAAACAATAAATCTACAGTTTAACGCAAAAAAATTCTGTAACTGAAATAACTATATTTTTTTAAATAGCACTTCTGGTTTAACAGATCTTCAACAAATTCGCAATTTTAACAATGCTTCTAATGTATATTAATATTTAAAATAGTACATCGTACTGAAGTGATATTTAGAAAAATGCCCAACTAGGTGAGATCCTCCAGAACACCCAAAAAATCATTTTTTTTTCACAGGAAAAACATTCTCAGTTAACCAGAAAAGCTATTTTAAAGAATTAGTACCTAATTGTGCCTCATTATTCTTTACATTTAATTTTTTAAAACAAATAAGTAAAATATGTGCCTAAGCATGAAAATTTTGAAGAAAACGATTAGAATCAAAAAAGAAAGTACGATATATCGTTCTTCAAGAAGAAAAAAAAATATCGTAGGTAATATTTTTAATTTGCTAGACAATTTGATATCAATAAAAGTAAAATGTGATATGATTTTTATATGAAACTTAGAAAATAACTCTATTAGAGCATTTATATTAAGATCTATTAATCGATTCCGAACACCGTATAAAATAAACAAATATATGTATTTAAATATATCTGATGATTTGCATTTAACTGGGTATTAAGGTAAATATTTAAAAAGAAAAAAACAACAAAATAATGAAGGTCATCCTTTACGTGTATAAACTCCATGATAAGTCCAAAATTTAGGTCATGATAAACATTTGGAATGAATTTTAAAATTTTTTTGTTAGGTCAATATTTATAATACGTAAAACTTTTTTAAATTTCAATTTTTTTTTCCTCCCTGATTAAAATTAATTTCTATAGAATCTAAATAATTCTGAATAACTGACTAGCTTCTTAATCTAGATGGATGTTCAAAGTATTTGTGTGCACTGGACACAGCGAGCACGGATGTTGTTAATAATATAAAATATGATTCCTTCTTGAACTACAACTGGTTTACCGGAATTATTTCAGTTATAAATCTACCACTGAATAGTTTAAACATTTTACTAAAATGTTCAAAGCCACCAAAGTGAGGAACAGTTATACCCTTATGGTAGAGCCGTTTATTTCACTCATATTCAACGGCCTATGCAAAAAAAAAAAAAAATTGTTATCATTCGAAAGCGCTAAAGTCATGCACATGCACCTTTAGTATGATGACATTCTGATGTCGGATGGAGTATAAATATATTTACTTTTGGCTTATAATACGACTACTTCTCACAACATTTAATAATTAATTATGAATACTATTCATTAAACGCAAAATTCCCAAACAGACGTTAATATTATTAAATATTACTACTCATTATATTTTGGTAATACTAAGTAACTGTAACAAATCTTGAAGGAACTTTCTAAATATATGGGATCATAAAATTACATAATAATTTATGTTTACAGAGCTAGATGGGTTTTAATTATTATATAACTGGGTGCCTATGGCGTGGGACCTAAGCCTATGTGACATTTATCCCCCTAATTAATCTCCACCGTAGTCTACCGGTTTGTGTACAGTATCCTAAAATATCTTATCAGCTCCAACCTTCCCGGGTAAGTCCTGCTTTGGGATGCCCTCCCAAATACGCGAAACCTAGTACCAGCGAAGCAGGAACACTGACATAAATAGTGATACACCGTTTCCCTAACTCTATCATCACAGTTCTGACATATGGGACTAAACGTCCTCCCTATATTATGCAAAAGACTAGAACCCATGTGTGTCCAGTCACTGCACCCACCAAGGTCCTCACCTACTAAGGGACAGGAGGTAATGTGAAACCCCCTCCTTGGTCCCTTTAATAAATCTTTTAGCCAGGAGGCACCCCTGCGTGTCCTCCCAGGATTTCTCCAAAACTCTCGTCTCCAAAAGTCTAATCTGACTATCACAGAACTTCTTAGTGACGGCAAGGGTTGGCTTGGGACCACTAAAAGGTAAGGATGATCCCTCTCTACTAGCCAGGCGATCCGCCCTGATGGGTTTTAAAGTATTGACTGTTACATTACGATGGCTGGAAAAAAACTGATTATATAAAATGGAAACGAAGCAAGGAAATCTGAATCTTATGTGCGTATTCTTTCATACAAAAAACCAAGTTTATATAACTGATTTAAAACAAAAATTTAATAAGATATCTAGAAAGTTTTATAAAAAATCTTCTTTTACCAACATGCAAGAGGGCCTTATTATAATTTGGGTGAAGAAAGATAAAAATAATAAATCTAATGATGGGGTAATGATTGGTGATTTTGGTTGAAAAGAGAGAGACACACTACTGGCAATGTTTCTTACAATATATATCTTTCTCATACTCTTAGTGAAAGAGAGAATTATTGATCGTGCAAAATTTTCGAAATCGAGTTTCCACAAAAAATCCATCAAAGACTCTTGAGTAAGAAAACATATGTGGGTTTGTATGGTAAATAATTAAATAATGAAAAATCGGAAGAAGTTCAATCCAGGTATTCCGTTTAGGTACTATCACTGCAACTGGTACGAAGATTTCGGGGGCAAAATCATCCATCAACCGTCAAGTGCGACTTTACTAAATTATTATTATTTTTTTTTTTTTTGCGATTTTGACCAAAAGGTTTCAAGGATTTTCTTTAAACTTCGTATACTAACTTTATATATAAATATCTATGACTTTTATTTAAAACATTGCGCGGAAAAATTGTTTATTTGGGAGGGGGGAAGGGGAATTCTAGAGGAACAGTAGCGTAGAATGCAGGGTTCTAACACATACATAACCCTAATAAACGTTAGAAGCACTAATAGAATACCAAATTTGATGAAAAATTGGTTAACCGGTTTACGATTTTACAAAATAGGTTTTTGAGATTTTTTTTTTTAGCATTTTCTCGAAAACGATGGTAACGATTTCCTTAGATAAAAAAACCTATCACTTTTATTAGATACATTTTCCGAAAAAAATTGATTTCAAGTAGGTAGTTATGCGAAGTTTGTGGCATTAAATTTCAAATTTTATGTAGGTTTGGTTCAATACTGTTGGCACCTTCTTCTGGATTACAATGTAATCATGTCTACTATCTTTGCCTGGGTAGGTAGTTGCCCGCCCATTTACATTTTTATATTTATGTTACTACAAATGAGTAAAATGTGAAGTTTGATGAAAATTTGTCATTTGATACTAACGACAGTAAGTCCGTGTCGATGTCGCGCAAGATCTTTTTTCTCTAAGTAGAAAATATAAATGAATTGAAGAGATAGAGCGCGTGACGAGCCGTATGTTGGCAGAAGGTAATTTCTTGATACTATGCTGATTAGAAACTCTTGCTTGGTTCACTTGGTGATGAATGTTTCTTGGTATTTGTAGAATCAGTGGTTATAACTGCTTCTTATCGGTTAAAGATTTAAAAGTGGTTAACCTGTTTTATAGGACTAGGCTTCGAATTTATCCTTATTTTTTTTTTTTACAAAATCCTTACAAAGGTTGTGTTTTTGTTGGTAGCCAATTGAGCGCTGAATCTGTTTAGTGCTGTCTGAATGAGCGGTACCTACTTAGTGGCGCTGTCCTGCTGCGGCAGTGATAAGAAACTTAATCATCGTGGTATGAGCAATATATATTATTTCCATCAGAGATTTAATCGAAACTGTAAATGTTCATGAAAAAAAAACTGAAAATTTTTAAAAAATTGATTATTCCTGTTCTGTTAAATAATGTTTCATAACAGATATTATTGATGTTAAACGGCATCGTCGTAGTTTTGGGCCATACTTATTTGCATTATACTAATCAACCATTATCAGGCGATTTATCAAATAACCTAAAGATGGACGTACGGCTAAAATCGGTTGATTAGCGAAAAATGAACCGATGTAACTATCCTATCGATTCAATAATTACATTTCATTCTATGATTTTTGTTTAACTTAAATAATTATCTTGCTTCCAAGATTTACTTTCAGGCAATGGATATGAATAAAGTTTCGATTTGTAACCTTTGGCTTACATTTCTTTTTCACCGATTTATTGAAACTTAGTTTGCAACTGAAATACCATTCAAAGGTGAAATGAGAACACACGTACTAGCACAATAGATACAATTTATATGTTAACGAAATTACTGGGTAAAGAATGAAGAAGAGTTTATAGAAAGAAGGTAGAGTGAAGAACGAAGAGTGAAAGATTAGAGTGATAAAAAAAAATTGAGTAATAGATTTGGCTGATATGAATCGCTTGAAAAGTTTTGTGATTAAATTAGAACTCTTGCCAGTTCTAACGATGGTGAGCTAGTGTTGCTAGAAGTGATCCTTTCAAGGTTGAAGTTGATGTAGAGACTGTTCTCTTTACTCTTTAAAGTTTATCTGGTGACTGATTGTGAAGCCCATCTGATGGTCGGTTTTTATAGTTTCCCTTACCGCTAGAAACAGCTTCTAAGTGTGAAATTGGCTATTGAAGCTCAGTCGCTAATACACTGTAGTAGGCGTGACAGAGGGTGTAATGCGTAGTTGACGTGCCCTTGGAGGGTCAGTATCCTAAAACGATAGGTAGGCAAGATAAAGTAAGGTAACCGATAGATGAGATGACAAAAAAACTCACTTCCGCGCTCTGTTTCAGCACTTTTAGGGCTTCCGTTGAATGAGCGCTAGCTTCATCCCTTGAAAGTAGTAACCCTTGAAAATATGCTCAACAGTCATTCTATTTTCCATCTTCTTCTGGAAGCTTCCCGACTATGAAGTTTGTTGAGTTATATGAAAACTTGTAACAACACCTCTCTCTTTAGAAGTACAGTTTTTTTTGCTGACACCACAATATCGTTTATAATTTACAAAGATTCAACTAGTATTATAAATGAAAAATCTATCGCAACATTTCATGAAGTTAAAAAAAAAAAAAAAAAAAAAAAAAAGGATGTAAAACTCAAATTAGGATCGTGCTTACTTTGTCACTTCCTGTTAGCAAATGAAAGCACGTGCTAAAATATTGTATCGTGCTTTATCTTGAATGCTCTTTAGGTCATTCAACTATTTAATATAGTAACCAACCTTGAATTATATGTAACTAAATCACACACTTTCACAGGCAAACTTGCTATATTTAATAGTGCTAACTTTTATCAGAATTTTATCCAAACTATTTAGGGTGTAGACGAATTTTATCACCGCGCGCGTTAATCTTGATAAAAAAAAAAAAAAAAAAAAATGTAGTGTTTTGTAAAATAGAAGAAATATTATTAAATATTATTACTATTAGTTATCATAGTGATGAGTTCTAAACAATCAAAGATAAAGGTGTTGTATAGATTATCAATAATTATTTGTCTGCATTCCCACGACAATATCGGTGAAAAAAAAGGTGATTATATCGGTTTGCACAGACGATAAAAGAATAAATCAAATTTCATGTTTACTAATAAATGTTTGATTAAAAGACAATTTTGCTAAGCAAACCTTCTATTTTTTGCTGACATTTAAAAAATGTTAATTATATAAAACAATTGACTTTAAGAAGAATGCAGTCAGTCAGTCACGAATAATATATTCACAATTTAAAAAACAAAAAAAAAAAAATGATAATTAGGAAAACAAATAGTATGAAATTTCGGACAAGCAACAATAGAAATGTATTACATTCTTTTATTGCGTGAAGAAAAATTAATGCGATATCATTAAATTTTCGGAATTGAATTATTAGCAGATTATTAAGTCACCGAATACGAAAAAAATTCAATGGGTGTGTTTTAAATAAGTTTCTCTCACTGGAATTCTCACAATCCAAATTTTTACTTTCTCTGACTCCTAGTAAGAAGAAGTATTATAATCGTGTCAAATTTTCGATATCGAATATCATCGGAAATATCCGTTTTGGTCCCCTGAGTCCAAAAAAGTGGTTTTTAGCAAATGGTCTGTGTGTGTGTGTGTGTGTGTGTGTGTGAACATAGCTCAAAAACGAAAAATCGTAGAAAGTTGAAACTTGATATTCCGTTTAGGTATCACCATGGGATCTGACAGTACGTTATCTGTCAAAATTTCTCAACCGGAAGTACCACTTTAGTAGTTTTTTTTTTTACTTTTTTGCGATTTCCTCAAAAATTGCTCCGACGATTTTCTTTATACTTGTAACATCAACACACATATAAAGAGCTACAACTTTTATTTGAAACATTTCTCCGGGAAAATGCTTTTAAAGGCACTTTTGGGAGAGGGGTAGGGTTAGGTTTCCATCTAAAGTGCTTGCAATTTATTAGACAATTCTGTCATCTAAATAATGTTAATTAGAATTAAATATGTTGTTGAAATTCCGTGTTTGAAAAAAATCGGCTAACCGGAAGTATGTTTACTTTACCAATTTATTAACTGATTTATTCTGTTTTTCGCAATTTTCTTAAAAATGGCTCGGACAATTTTCTTGAAACTTCTTATATATAAACTACACATACAAAGATGTACAACTTTTATTTAAAACATTTCTCTGGGAAAATTCATTTAAAGGCAATTTTAGGTGAAGGGTGGGGTAATGTTTTTCTCTGTAATGCTATCATAGTTGATTATACAATCTACCATCCAAACACAAAATGAATTAGAATAAATAATGGCACAAAATTCCGAGTTTTTAAGAAATTTAGTAAACGTAAATGCGCTTTACTGAACAGTTTTTAGTTTTCGCGAATTTCGTTAAATTTGGTATACAAACTATAATTTTGTCAATTTACTTTTGATAACCGGAGTAAGAGAAAGTTGTGTGAGTGTTTCACGCCAGATTTTTACTATAAGTTGAGTGTAGAACTGAAAATTATGCTGACTTTTTAAAGGAAAGTTTCTCTCTCTCTCCAACGGTTCCAACAAATTCCGGAAAAATGTTTTAAACAAAATTCAAATAATAATCTTCAAGACTTTGAATTTAAATGGCCATTAACTTAAAGCAGACATCTTGTTTACAATTCAGAAAAACATCTGATGATAGGTAGATGATCGAGTTATATCTGGAGTTATATCATTAAGTTTAAAGCAAACCACCTGGAGTATTTGTCGCAGTTTTTATTTTGACCGAAAAAATCGTGCGATATTTCGCTTATTTTTTTCTTAATTTAGAAGAAGAGTAAGGAATGTATCAAGAAAATTACAAGAGAAATGGTAGTTTTAATCAACCTGCCAGTGGCTTACTTCATTATGACTTCATTAAGACTTTAGAATTTCCCTTCTGAAAGAATTTAGCCTGCTTTTGTCATGCTAATATAGTCTCGGATTGTGGTATCAGGATGGATGAGAAGCAAGCATCTAGTAAATGTTAAAATATTGTAGAATAAGAGTTAAAAATTGTGCGTGCGACCAGACAGAACGCTGGCCAAAGCGTAATTTCTTGATATTGTAATGGGGACTTAATGACTGGTTTTTAGTCTGGTTGAAAACGATTTTTAGACTTTAAGACTCTTAAAGGCTGGTATAGTTTAATACAGGCTAAAGACGCTTGCTTATTTAATTGGTGAAGATTATTTATACATGTTTTGTCTTTGATGCCTCGCTGGAAATTGTAATAAGACTACATAGTTGCTATGGTTGGTTCCGCAGAGCTGGAAAGCATCACAGATATTTTCCGTGATAGCCTGCTTTTTTTTTGTTGTCATCGACAGGTTTAGGGCGTTCCCCCATCATCAAGATGCGTTTGTCAAACAGTATAATAACGCAGACTTGCACAGAGAAAATTCAATTTATATACTCATTTGTAGGACTGTATAAACTGATGAGTGTGTAAGAGGTGTGTTTAAACTGGATTCGCTCTGTGCAAGTCTGTGTTATCACACTGTTTGACAAACGCATCCTGATGATGGGCGAACGCCCGAAACCGGTCGATGACTACAAAAAGAAGCAGGCTTTCACGGAAAATATCTCTGATTATTTTAAGACTCATTTAGACTCCGAACTGAGCCCTTATTTTATGGAAAAAAAATCAGTAGTGGATGGAGTTCGGCGGAGCTTGTTGCTTAAACTGGTAGCATGTCCGAGCAATGGAGTCGCTTGTGGCGGGTCAGAGGCGCAGTACATGGTATTAGTAGCGCTGTCTTGTGGTAGCGAGAAGAAGCATGATGAGCACTAACGAAGTCTGTGGTAGTGGCATAAAAAAAATAAAATACTTCCATCAAATTTTTAGTGTTCTACTTTTTTTTAGGGCTTAAACCATTTTTCGTGCCAATTCATTTTGTTTTTTAGGCTCTTCATTAACTTGTAGTATAATTTGCTGAAATATTAAAATTATAGAACGTTTCGGAAACTATTTTATTTAATTGTCCTTGGTGAAATTAGTATCATTATACTGTCAAAGATTAGCAACATTTATATAATTGGAAAACAAGCGAGGTAATTACTGTCTGGAAAGAAAAAAAGTAAATCTACCTATATCCAGAATGTCAGTTAGTTAGTAAATTTTATTTTAAATTTTGGTTGAAAAATGTAATTCTGTGTCACAGATTTATTGTTTGCTAACATCATGGTAAAGATTTAAAAAAACATTATTAACAAGGAGGCATGTTTATAAAAAAACAAGTTTCTGCCAGTAACAATACATATTTTTAAAGACAGAATACAAAGCCATATTGGACGATGTTAACATCTGTGCCCTATTAAAAAAAAAATACTTTTGACTAAAAAATTCATTGTAAACAAGTATAAAAATTACATTAAAAATAATAATTGATAATTGATAATAATAATAATAATAATAAATAAAAAAAATTCTTAATAGGACATGATAGAAAAATGTTTAAAGAGATAATGCTGCTAGTTTTCTCTTGAAAAGTTTAGAAAGGAGATAAGACGGCCAGATAATAATAACATTGGCTCAATAATGATCGGTAATTGGATAATGATGATGTGACTGATCGCCGTTTTTTAGGGTCACTTACCTATTTGAAGGCAATCTTTCATTATTTTCTATTCCCAATTATGTTTTTTCTCTTCTTTTTTTTATTTTTTTATTTTTCTTTTAATAATACATTTTCATAATGCTTCCCTTAACACTCCTTGTTTGTCATTTAAGGAAACTATATTATTCTCTGATTGTATTCTTTCAGATTCAATTGGGAACTTGCCGTCAAAGTTGGTATCTTTACTAAATGTTTCAGTTGTCTATGATATTTTATCGATGCCGGAAATGAATATTATAATGGTTTAATAGTTTAAAGGAAGCTAAAGTCACAGTATTTGATTTATAAAAATCAAATATCAATTTATCCAGAAAAATGATCCAATAAATGTAACAACAGGCTTTTCTTTATATGAATGATTAGTATATAGAAAATTGTTGAAACGTTTATCAAGAAAATCGTGAATAACTAAAAAAAAGGAAAAAAAAAGAAAAAGTTTTCTTTAATCGCAATTTCGAAACAGTTTGAAAAAATTCAATTCTCCCAGAAAAATGTTTCAAATAATGTGATAGGCCAAAATCTATGCAGCTATTGGAAAAAGCGTAAAAAGATTGTTCAGTAATGTCGTATTCCTCCCTACTGACGAAGTTTGACCGAAACTTTCGTGATTCAGATTAGATGCGATACTGAAAGGAATATCAAGTTTGAATATTCTGCGATATTTCTTGATTTTTGGATTCCCTCACATCAACAAATACAACACATAACACATAAAAAAACATATACATATACACATAAGACACCAAACATTTATTTTCTAATGAAAATTCAATTTCAAAAACCTGACCCAGTAATAAAACTTTTTCTTCTGTTATCAGAAACAGTGGTAAGAAGATAATTTTATAGATCAATAATTGATATTCATATATCAATTCTAGTTGCTAGGGCTGTAAGGGTGTTGTGAAGAGATGTTGGTTGTTGATGATGAAAGATAAACACCTTAAGATTGGTTTAAGATATATAATTGATATGTGTATATATATAACTGACTGCCAACGACCTGACACTTTAGAGTTTAGTACTGAACTGAACTGACAGACTGACGTGGCTAAATGATATGTACGGAGTGTGAATCAACAGAATGATGTCTGATGTGTAAGACTGAATTGAAAAGAATGATCCTTGACTGTCTCTCTCTCATATATAAATCCCTGGACGAACCTCCCTCTCTGTGCGAAGAGCTATTTCTCTCCGCTAGAGGGTGATGGTGGGGGTTCACTACCCCTACTCCAACAGAATGATCCTTGACTGTCTCTCTCTCATATATATATATATCCACTGGCCGAACCTCTCCTCTCTGTGCGACAGGGGCTGTTTCTCTCCGCTAGGTGGATGAGTGGTGGGGGTTCACTACCCCTACAGGGCATTCGCCGTTCGTGCGAGAATTCAGGGTTCCCTGATTCCGGTTAGGGGAAAGACGGTGTTGACCCAATATCGTGATGAGAAGTGGGAAGCTGCAGTTAGTAGCGCCCTAGGTAGCGAAGGCTGGAACTAAACGGCGTGGGAACTGCGGCGTGCTTACCACACGACCCCCAATACAAACCGCCGTCTAGCAAGACTTGGACCTTCATGGGCTGTTGTTGAGCCATGTTGGGTTTTTAAGAATTTAATAATAAATATCAAGACAAAAATCAATAACTCGTAAAAACATTTAAATTGAAAATTTTCATGGATTAAAATATCTTATACAATTTTAATTAAATTGAAAGATATATTCCCAAATAAAATCAATTAAATTCAACACATGAATACGAATAAATATAGAGAAAATGTATATAAATAAATAAATAAATGACAATATCTAAAATAATTGTAAAACAAACTAAATCACTTCATTAAAAGCGTTTTACATTATTCAAACATAAATAATTTTATATGTTTTATTTTTAAACATAAAGCTGTAACGCAATATGTTTAGTTTAAAATAAAGTTCGTTCCATTTCTTATATAAAATGTTTTATAAAACAATATAAAGTTTTGCATTATACTAAATTTCTTCTTTTACATTAACCTTAATAAAAAATGTAGTTTTAAAAGAGGATTATTTATTTTAAATATTAATTTAAGCTCAGACTGATTCGCTTAAGTGCGTATAAAATTTATTAATAATTTTTTACAATTTAATACAGTGGTTCTGAATCAAACTTATTGCCGTCTTAACTTCCCTGAGAATAACTCCATGACTATTGGTCCTCTGTATATTGAACGGTGATCTTAATTACTCACATTATTTTCGTTAAATCATTATCAAACGACATCCCAGCAAGACTGATTTTAATTATGACTGGAAATAGTGTTAAGATACAGAAGATAAGCCGTGGTTGAAATGGGGTCTCGCTTGTGTGTCAGTAGGGATGAAAGAGTGGGGAGATCAGTTTAGCCCTCTACTAGGGTCAGGCTGTTGTGTGTTGTGTGCGTGTGTGTGTGGGTAACGACGAATGGCCAGGAATTTAAATAGTGGGCGTTTAATTATAATATTATCATTTATTGTTTATTTGAATATAAATAAAAGTTAATTTTATTTTTTATTTAATAATAATAATAATAATAATAATAATAATAATAGTGTTTTATAGAGTTTACTGCCTTCTAAATTTTAGCCCTTAACTTTAACAATGGCTCTGATTGTATAGAAACAAATTTTGTAATTAACATGAACCAAAATTACTCAATGTCTGGCAGTAATATTTGATTATTTCTGGAATTATTATAGGAAAAATAAGGCAGGACCGTGTTAACCAGAAGCTGATTACTCCGTCAGTCAGGGGACCTTGAAAGCATTTTCTTCAAACCAAATAGTCTAAAGACTGGTGTTGCTACCTATCTGCCCCTACTGAGGTTGAAATAAGTTGACACTCGCCTGGGTTTCTTGGCAACGAAAAGGCGGGGTTACTTGGCGAGGAAGGGCTCGAAGGATACCTTTATAGGCCCCAAGCCCTTCTGCAAATTGCCTGATTCAAGTGGTTAAAAGACAGCGTCAGCAATGGTGGGAAAGAACACCAAGGCAGAGACAGGCTAAATTCTTTATTAAAAGACATTTACCTAAGTTTACCAGGGACCTACTGAGCCAAGTGGATATAATTGGGTCTACTAACAGGGTATTGTAGGCTGAATAGGCACATGCACCAGCTACTACTTGCAGATAATGCGGTGTGCCGATTCTGCAGGATCGAGAAGGAAACCCCGACACACACATCCTTTGTGATTGTGCCAGTCTGATGAGGACAAGGTTTCTTCCTCTGGAAACAAGCAATCCCGAAGCTACGAGCTACATGACAGAGCACTTTCAGCTTTGCTAAGCCTGTTTAAGAGGGTGAAACTGAAGGATGTGCTATGATTTTAAGGGATCCACAATAGATCTCTTAATGCAGGTCGCAATGGAATGGGGCTCGCCCTCCCCGTCTATCAATCTAATCTAATCTTGCAGGAAAAATGCAGTTTAAAAATGAAATAAACCTGTTTTCATATTTAATTATTTAATGAAATCTATGAAACTTTATTTTATTATAGCTCATTTGTTCGCGGCTCCCAAACCAGCATCTCAGGCCCCACTTTGAGAAACTCTGATTGAAGTCCAAGATTACTTAATACTTCTATTCGCACTTAACAGCAAGGTTAACTTCTTGTACACAACCCACTAAAATACATTATCCTGGGAAATTTTTGAAGAGCATAAATAATATCGTAGCAGCTGTTGCTTTCGAGAAAATCATTTATAACTGAAAAGCTTTTCGTAAATTTCATATTTAGATTCAGATTCTAAGTCTTCGAATCGGCCATCTCTATGATATATAATTTTTTCATTTTGACTTAAAACATTTCAAAAACAAATACCCAAACACCAAAATATATCATTTCATAAAAAAAAAAAAACACTTTTTGGTATTCTTCCTAATATGGACTAAATCAAAAATGCATTTCTACAGTAAAATAAATTAAATTGGGGTAGCTACTGCAAAATGGCAATAATTGTTGTGGTCTGCGACAATTCATATATTGGTATTTAGGTTAGCAAAGTAACAGGACAAATGTGACAGACAGAGATACTGTATGCCTGATGCACTAGGATAACTAACTTAACGTATAAAGAAGATAAATGTATACAGTATGTGGTAGGAATAGCAACCGAGTGTTTACGATAAATCAGCTTGAGTAGAGAGAGAGAGGTTGGGAGAGAGAGAGAGAGAGAGAGAGATAGACAGAGAAAGAACTCCACCCTTAGACCTAGATTCTAGAGCTGGCGGTGGTCAGCTATATGTCCAATACAGAACGCATACTTACATCTCTATCTCGTGCTGCCGGTCAGATGACAGAGTATAGTGGGGCCCTCGCCAAGGAAGATTTGTCCCACAACCTGATTATGATTTATTTTTGAAACGATACCGCGTATAATATTGAAAAATTAAAATTCTACAGTGATTACATCATCAGCTAAATGAAAATTTGTACAAATTACTTTTGGAAAGCATAACTGAAACGAAGAAATATTAGAGGCAACTCTAACGTATATTTTAATGTCACATATTACATTGCTGAATACATATTTCTCTTTTATATTTAACTAATATTCTATTTTAATAAAATTTGTTTGGATATGTCAAATAAATAATTATCAGAACTACTATTTTTGAAAATCTGAACTCTTTTGGAAGACATGAATTAATCTAAAAAGTAGAATTATTACATAATTGTTAATCAGGCTGGATTTAAAGCCATGGATAGCTATCAGGGTAACTCTAAGCAAGTGTGGAATTGTATTCATCTCCTTATCGAAGAAATAAGCTCACTCTATCCTGGGTGTCAGGGTTTGCAGAATATGTGGCCAATAAGAGATTGAACAAAGTAGCCCGAAAAGTTTCAAACCTACTTTTTATGGGATCAATACCTTTCTGCCTAGAGCATTGACCAAAGTAGTGTTTCAACTGGGTTCGCAGCAAATCAGAGGTCTTATGGAGAAATATCACAGGCCACATACAAGCGATTGATTTCTGTGAGGAATCCTCGCTATAGCTTAGCTTACCTACTCCTTCCTTAAGGCTAAGGAAGCACACTATCAGTCTATTTAAGCTTAGCCAATAGGATTACTGTAGATTTTACCCGATTGAGGAAGAGGCATAGCTCCATATCCTCTTCCGTTACAAAGTCCTGGCAAGAATAAGATTCCTCAAAATGAGCCAGCGGCATCGAGCTGTACAGAGATGCATCTCAGACGGCTCAGAAGTCTGCTTATGATTACCAGAATTACAAACATACTCAGATACAGGTATTTAATGTAAGTAAACTGATGGATTTCACAACAGACTTTTTTTGGCTGTGATGTTACTGGACCGCATAGGACATTCCCTCTTCTCTTTATTCAATTCTAAAAGTACTAACTAAAAGAACTTGGAATAAATAATTTTTACCAAAAATATATATTCACTTTTTTTAAGAACGAAGAAAAAGATCAAAACCCAGTTCAAAACTACCCAATGCTGTCCAGTTGAAACATTGAATATTGTTTAAGTAGAATATGAAACCGAAATAAAGTGACATTTGTAAGAACAACTTTATTTTTATAATATAAATTAACCAAGTTAATTGCTATTATTATTCAAAACTTAATTAATTGGTGCTTAGTTTTGTTTAGCTTGCACGCTATCGAACCAGTTTACTAGTTGTTGACAATGTTCAAACAGAATGAAATTATTTGAGGAAAATTCGTTTTTTAATTAACAATAAAATCTGGCTATTGTTTCTATAATCTCTGTATTATTAGTTAATAAAATACTATTATAATTAGACGTGCACGTTTCATATTTACTCATGACGTTCTCTATGCAATTCAAATTGAGGACAGATCATAAAAACATGTTCCAGATCCACCCAAATTCCACATCTTGGACATAATTGGATATTAACTCGTAGATACCCTATATGTTCAACGTATTATAAGTACTGTCATTAAATTATAACATTATTGTATTAGAATAAATAATTTCTAAAAAAACTTAGAAACATACAGTATTTAATAATGGACAGATAAATTAAAAAATATAGATATTTTATAGGACATTTCAAATAATATGTCTGAGGAATTTCTATTTTCTAATTAATGTTTTGCATGATCATAATAATAATTATATAAATGTATACAAAATACACACACATATATTGGTGAATTCGTTCTTCAAACTTCCTCTGATTGATTCACAAAATTCTAACAGATTAATTTTCTTAAAAGGTGAATTTTTTACTGAAGATTTAATTGTATAATTGGCTGAAAAGAAAAGAAAAATTGAAACTTATACGGAAGCCTTCAAAAAGTAATTTTTTGGGGGAAAAATTTTCAAAGAAAAGAACTGATAATATAATTTGGAATAGTTCACCATTTTTTAAAAAAATTTTATGTTCTATTTCAAATAAGGAAGATAGATATGAAGTTCACAATTTTCCAGACCTTAAAAAAAAAGTGTTCTTATATGTAAATATTCAGGGAAAATTTGGACATTTAACAATACACAACTTTTAAACTTAATTTAGTCAAATCAGGCCAACTAAAGGGTAAAAATATGCGGCCAACAGATGAACCCCAACCCCAACAGATGAACAAGGCAACAGCCTAAAAGGAAATCCCTGTTCTTCTTCTTAATCATTCTCCTTCTACCGAGATTGCAGTATAGAAACCTTACATAGCTTCTGCTATTTACTGCGGTTCCTAACTAGCTCTCCTCTCTGACTACTTCCTGTTCCCAAGCTCTTGGTCGACCCCTTTTTCTTCTTCTTGAGCCAGAAACCTTTGCCTCATAGGCTGCCTTCACAATCTTATCTACTTGCATTCTAAGGACGTGACCAAACCAACTCAGCTGTGTTTTCTGAATAATTTCCAAATAGGATCTTACATTCAGGTATTTTCTTATGGTGGACATTCCGTATTCTGGCCCTCTTCGCTTTACCCTCGATCTTTCTGAGGTACCTCATTTCAGCTGCTTGTATTGGGGTACAGACCTAAGCCATGAGTTTAATGTCCACGTTGAACTCGAATACATGAGAATCGGAATGAAAAAACTTTTGTAAACGACTAGTTTTGTTTTCTTCGTCACCTATCACTCCCCAGGAAGCTCCTGTTGAGAGTATGAGAGTAGAGTACTTCTTGCGGCACTATACTTTCAGAAATTTTTATTATCGATTGTGCCGTTTTCCAATATGTGAGCCCTTAAATATTTAAAAGTGCTTTCTGGAAAGTGCTGAAGGAATTGACCTCTTAAACTGATTTGGTGGATTATTCTTTCTTTGCTCAACACCACTGTCTACGTTTTGTCGAGGTTGTACATCAGCTTTTTCTTTTTCCAGGACTTTCAGGAAATTCATCTCGGAATCAGCTATTACTAGTAGGTCATTGGCAAACGCAAAAAGGTTATTGCCTAAATCTTTGAAGGTTTCTGTGCTCCAAGTTTAGTGGCTTCATTTTTCTGGTGCATTCAGAAATTATCTCATCTAGCAAGACAACGAACTGGTAAGGGCCTGTCTCACCCAGGAATGTTTTGAATTCCTCCGATTCCAGATTTGATTTACCCACCAAATTTCTAGAGCATTTATAAAAGCTCTCTATTGCTAACCTTAGTTCTCCTACACGGACATTCTTCTTTTTGTGAGCTTCCCAGATGTCGTTTCTGTTGACCGAATCAAAGGCCTTTACCAGGTTCACAAAGAATAAGTGCGCACATCTTGCTCGTCTAAGAGTTTCTTCGAATATTGCCTAATTGCCAAAATGACGACTTGATGGCTTCTAGTGAAGCCATATTGAGCTTCATGTAAATGGGCTCCTATTTCATTTCTGAGCCTCCTTTCTATTTTTCTGGCATATATCTTGCGCGATACGATTAGAAGAGATAGTTCCCTATAATTGCAGCAGAGCCTATTGTCTCCTTTCTTGTAAATGGGTGATAATTGCCACAAATAGCTCTCAATTCCTTGGGATCTTCTTACTTTTCCATGCTAAACTGACAATATACCGGAGAATTTTCTCCCCATATATCTGACCATTTAAGGCGTGATTCCATCGTATCCTGGTGTTTTTCCTAATTTCATTTTCTTCAGGGCCAGTTCCAATTCTACCTTATCTTCCTCTCAACATTCCTGTTCGAATCAAAAAAATGGTAGCTAACACCCTTGCAAATACGTATGTTCATTCTTGTAACAATTTAGAACCTTGTGGAAACAATTAATCTCAAATAGAGATTTGATAACTGAGATTCACTTTGTAAAATACATGAGAAACTTAAGCTGATTGTCTTGAGCATTTATGTTACTAGATATTTTACTACGTACAACTGTGACTTTCCAAAAAGTATCTTTAAACGTTGATGCGTGGATAGTGTGGAATTTGAAATGAAATTTTTATAGTATACGATTATTACTTTTTACTATCATATAGAGAAATAGAAAAAACAAAAACAGATGAACTGAAGTGTAAATAATTGAAATGCCATAAACTCATCATTAAACCAGTAATTACTTATCTGAAGGGATATATAGTAGAGATGAAAGGAGTAAAGAGCACGGGGCCAAGGAACGGTATCGCCTAAGACCGTTAGTATGCCCTTCGTAGAAGGTAAAATTCTATAAGGGAAGGAAGGCCATGTTACAACTAAACTATAACTATAAAACTAACGGTGGAACTATGCACTCTAGACATAGACAGCGGTGCGTCTGTATGTGATACAAAGAGCAGCAGGTCGTTAAAAACGTCCAGATCTAATTACGCTCTACTAAGTGATGATAGTGGTAGTATTAAAACCAGACACTGTAGTTGAAGAGAAATTGAAACAATCTCGCTGGCTTCCTGTAACATCTCTGTCTGTATATGCCCATCTGTCCTAGCCGAGTAGTAAACTATAGCAGACCAATGCCCCAAATAATAGTTGTTATATTTACTGGCAAATTAGGATGTCAACAATTTCATTTGTTTAGTACGTTCTCAGGCTAGCAACACCGATATATATATTTTTTTTTTTGCAGATCATACTTATTAATTATCCAAAAATAGTTAAAAAAATGAAAAAAAAATTTAATATCAATTTTTTTTATATTCACAATATTGTTTTGAAAAAAAAAATCACTTTTTACCAATCATTTTTTTAACTATTTTAGAAAGTTAGCTGTGATAAAAATTAAAAAAAAAATGGTATGAACCACTAACAAGACCTTCTCTTACCGCAATTATTACAGTTCTGACAAATTCTTCAAGTTTGGAATTTTTACTAAACTTAAGTGGAACAGATCATATAAATATATGTGGTGAGGATAATAAATACTTTATGGATGAAGTGAATCTGACTACATAGTGACGGCAGAGTCCTCAGTCAGCCCCATAAGTAATCCATATTCAAGTCATAAGTCAGATTTTTCCAAAACCCAATAAAATATTATTTTACGTAAAAATACCTCATATAAAGTCTTTTAACAATTATTCTTATATAATACATACATTAAGCATTTCACCAGTTAGCAGAATTTATTAATCATACCTGAAACTTTATCACTGGAATCGTCCACAGATAACAGTAACTTACCTGCAAAAAAAAACAAAAACATAAAGAAGTTAATATTACCGTTCTACGGAAGATAGACATTTTAAAATAAGAGTAATTTTGAGTATCATTTCATTGAATATATCTTCAAATCAAAGTTATATGACCTTAAAAAATCTATCAATATTATAAGAATAACTATTAAAATATAAAAATTTTTAAAAATTAAATTTTGATTTTAGCAATCCCTTAGCGATTTATGTATTTATTAATTTTGAACTAAATCCGTCAGTCTGAAATACTTTTGAGTCCTTAAATCCAAATAAACAGAAAATGAAAACAATACATTGGTATTTATTGAAAGCAATATTATTTCTGTTAATATTAATTAAACATTTCAGCCATTATATCGAGGAAGTCTTGTTATAATATCTTTATATCTAGTAATTGTAGAAATTTAAATAGTACATTAATCTGACAGAAAGAAGTGAGGTCGGCGGCCAAATGACGCTTTTCTACAATCTATTAGTAGCCAGGAATTAAGATCATTAGTATTTAAGACCATTTTTTTCTTTTTTTTTTTGCAAGCGGAGGCAAGGGCCAGTGCACACAGATTGCGCAGCAATGGTCTTTGGAGACAGAGAGGCTCCTTAGCCAAACATTTGGACATAGTGCTAAAGGCCAACCCGGGCCCAGTGTGAAGCATGGCCCACGATAACACTTGAGGTTCCATTTCAGGTGTACCTAGGCTCTAGAGCGGAATGGTCCAAGGGGTGGGAAAAACGCTACCGGACAGGACCTCTATGGTTCACAGATGGTTCTTAGATGGACTGCGCAGCTGGAGCAGCAGTGTGTGGAGTGAGCCCGCAGATACTCCACAATATTCCAGGCTGAAATGTTTGCCATTAAGGTCTGTGCCGAGGAGAACCTGCGTAGAGCCCTAAGAGGTAAAGTCATACGCATTTGCTCGGACAGCCAGGCAGCACTGAAAGCCCTAGAGGCTTACAGAACCACCTCATCCCTAGTTAAGGAATGTCGAGAGGCATTGTCAAGACTCTCCAGGCACAACAAGGTACAGCTGATATGGGTGCCTGGACATGCAGGGATTGAGGGTAATAAGACAGCTGAACAACTGGCCAGGAAGGGGGCAAATACTCCGTTCAATGGTCCAGAACCTGTCCAGGGGGATAACCGGCGGAGCGATTCGTGCGGCGTTCAGAGATTGGCTTCGCAGTAAGCATAAGGAGCTCTGGAGGGGGACCCCAGGAGCCATACACAGTAAAAGGATGATGCCAGGATTGTGTAAAAGACGGACCAATATGACCCTAAGCCTGAGTAGGAACCAGATCTCTCTGGTGACGGGGCTTTAACGGGGGCACCACAATAAGCCTCTATTGGCTACGGTGCCGGGAGATAGGCCACCCGGGGTTGTTAATAATAATAATAATGACCATTTTTAAAATGACTTTTAAAGAGATGTGGCAACTTATCAACGTATAAAAATACATAACCTCTTCAATTAGTCATATTCATATAAAAGACTTGAAAAAAAGAATTTTTACTTTCTTTGCTGTGATCGTTTGGAATTTTCACTGGAATTATAAGTTTTGAGATCCCATGTGTACGAAAAATTATGGTTTAGAAAAAAGTTTGTGTGTACGTCCGCGCGTGCGTGTGTGTGAACAAAATATTTCCAAAATGAAAAATCGTGATATTACGCTTTAGTACTAACAACGCATTTGGATAGCAAGTCAACCGGAAATGTGCCTTATAGCCGGTTGGTTTTCTTTGTTGGTATTTCGCGATTTCCTCCCAAATAGCTCCAACGATTTTTTTTACACTTCATACGCTAAACACATAAATGCCTTAATAAATGCCACATTTATTTGAAACATTTTTCCAAGAAACTTGATTGTTTTGGGGGGGGGGCTCTGAGAGAGGAAATACATTAAGCTTTCAATTGTAGGAAAACTTCAGAAAAATTCGTGATTCTTCAACCTATTATAATATTAATAAACATTAGAAAAATAAAGACAGTACAATTCGTTAGTTTTGATCGTATGTCAAGAAGTCTTTTGATCAGGTATCGGTATCGGAAGTTAAGTTCTTGTCGCTTAAGTCGAGTATATGGGTTCCAGGTAAGGCGTTTATCAAGGTACAGGCCGAGATATCGCACTTTGTCTGCCGAAGGAATAGGAATACGGTTCAGATATATTGGAGGAAGTATTTTGCGATTTAGAATGAATGGTATGTATCTGGATTTGCTCTCATTGATCTTTATTCACCATTTGCGGAACCAGGGTTCAAGGATTTCAAGATGGGATTGAAGGGATCGGGTGGCAATTACAGGGTCCATATTTTGGGAGAGGATTGCCGTATCATTGGCGAAGGAATAAATAGTTGTGTTAGAATTGAGAGGAATGTCTGCCGTATATACTCTGTAGAGGAGGGGAGCAAGGAACTCCCTTGAGGAACTCCAGCGCGGATGGGATGAATTGAAGAGGAAGAAGAACCTTGGATAACTTGGAACCCTCCATAGGTATTTTATAAATTATCGAATTGTGTAACAAATTTTTTTTCATTTTATCTCATTTCATTTATTTATTGCTTATAAACTGTATAGTACAGTACAGAAAGGGTTGGTCGGTGGCATATAAAATACTGAGAAAAAAGAATAAACCAAATTAAAAGTAATTATCTTAGACAAAATGCCAAATCAGCATCCAACCATAAAAACATATACGATTTTTAAACCAATTACACACCAACAAAGAGAACTTTAGCTCTTGAACATAATCTTCAGTGAAATCAAAATAAATTAAAATGGTGTCAAAAAAAAAATAGGATTGCTTATTTGTAAACAGCATAATATTAACATAAAATAAAAAACTAGTTTCAATTTACTTTTAATTTAAAATTACATTATGTTGGATAGAAAATTATGTGTATGGATATGTCGTAAATCCATCTAACAAGAGAAGTGGAAGAATTTAAGTTAATAAACAGTGTTACCTTGTTTTCTAAATATTTTATTAAAAAAATGCAAAAAAATCAAGTTATTTCTAACCATAATATTTAAGGTTTATATCATTAATGTGAGATATAAAGAAAAACCGCAGAAATTTCTCTATATTGTTGATTAAGAAGGCATAAATAAAAGATAATAATGCTGAACAGCAAGATGAAAAAGAAAATCCGCCATTTTAGATTTGGCCGTTTATACTAATGGAACAAAATAAAAATGATGTTAAACACGTACAAAATTTTCTACAAGGAATTCATAATATTCAGTTAAAAAACTTTTCCATGGGAATCTACGGATGAGATAATGCAATTAAAATCTAGTTTCTCCAAAATAACATAAAAAAAAAAAAAAAAATCTAATTAATTATTTGTGCAATTAAACATATAAATTATTATAAGAAGAACCTTATTATATTAGAGTTTGATAATCTAGAGACTAATTAAACTATGTATATGGAGTAAGAGAATGTCTTGTGAGAGTTTCACATCAAATTTTTTAAAAGGCATTATTGTATTTATAGTTTTGTACTTTCTCTTACTATAATAGTAAGAGAAAGTATTTTAATCGTGTAAAATTTTCGATATACAAAAATACACATTTTGAGGTCCCCTGAATCCCAAAAAAAGTGGTTTTCAGAAAATGGTCTGTGTGTATGTGAACAGCTTAGCTTAAAAACGAAAAATCGCAGAAAGTTCAAACTTGATATTCCCATGGAATGGTTTAGGTATCACCATGGAATCCGACAGTAAGTTACGTGTCAAAATTCTTCATCCTGTTTATATATACTGTTTTACTGAATAGACTTTTCACTTTTTTGCAATTTTCTCGAAACTGGCTCTATTTTCATTCAACTGCTTATATCAACAATACATCAAAGAGCTACAACTTTTATTGAAAACATTTCTCCGGGAAAATTCATTTAAGAGCACTTTTGGGAGAAGGGCGGGATTATGTGTTCCTCTGAAGTGCTATTTCAGTTTTTATACAATTCAATCATCTATATAATATCAATTAAAATTGAATATGTTGTTGAAATTCTGAGTTTGAAGAAAATCGGATGAAAGGAAGGCGTTTTTTACTGGAAAGTATTTTTTCAGTTTTCTCCTGTTTTCTCTAAAACGGCTTCAACGATTTTCTTTAAACTAATCATGAGAATTACACAAATAAAGAACCACTACTTTTATTTGAAACATTTTTCCGGGTAAAGTCACTTAAGGGGGCTTTTGGGAGAAGGGTGGGATTATATTTTCCTCTAAAGTGCTAATCTTTGTGCTAATCTTGTTGTGGTTGGTTCTGAAGTAAGAGAAAGTTGTGTGTGGGTGTGTTTCAGACCAGATTAATTTTTTTTGACCTGCATCGCCAGCTTTTGTAGCTCCATTCGAACTCGCCAATAATTTGCACTCGCAGCAGTACTAGGCAATGGGAAAAAAAAAATTGATGTCAAGCAAGCGTATTAACTTCTTTTTTTCCTCAACAATATAAATTGATAATTTTCAAAAAAAAAAAAATGGAAATAGAGCTTCTGGTTTTTTTAAAACAGTTGATAATATTAGAAAGATACAAGTTTTAATGCAGACTTTTATATAAAAGCAATCTAAATAGGCTGAACATCAACAAAAATATAGACTCACAGACAAACAGAAAGATATATTTTAAATAAATATAGCAACAACTGTGTATAAAATATGATCATATAGCAGGATTACTAAATTGGAACTAGGGCAAATTGTTAAGAGTTTACAGAATTTTATTAACCTTTTATAACCCAATGTAATATTTTATATATACACTTAAAATAATATATTAAGTGATCCATTCATGCCGAATATTTTAACCTAGCATATTTTGATCAATAAATCTTTTCCATTATTCTTTGTATGTGGATATTAATAATAAAATCAAAACGATTTGTTTTTCCACATCAAAGAATTCGTTATGAAGTTCCCAGATTAAAGGATACAAATTCGAACCAGCGCACATTATTATGTACGGCTGATTTCAATGGAAAAGCATGGAAATTCATGTACATTTATAAATAAATATCATTTATGCTTGGAAAATTAAAAAAATTATTACAAAATATATATATATATGTAATTTTCCCATTTAATTTCATGTAAAACAATTATTATTTAAAATTTTTGTAATAGGATCCTTTTTGTAATTTTTCTAATGGGATCCATAGCAGAGAAAGAGAGACAAAAATGACAGGACCACTCACTCGGACTAGAGTGGGAGAAACTGCATAAATACAGCGACAGGAGATAGATATATACAGCAGAGTACACTCGCCAGTCACCACCGGCGTTTTATATAAGGCATTCCTAGGATAACCAGGTCATAAATTAAAGGCTCCGAAATTAAAGGTCATATTTAAATAAATTTGATTCAGGTAATGGGGCAATTCAACATGGAAAAAATGCACAAAAGAAATATGTTATAGTAATAACAAAGCAATTCTTTGAATGTGTAACAGCAACCAAAAAGAGATCAGCAACAAAGAGAAGAGAAACGAACCCAACCACTCTTTCGGACTGGAATGGGAGAAACTGTATAAATACAGCGAGGACAGTTCAACATACAGTTCGATACAGTTCAATATAGTTCATCATCTCGCCGTTCACTTCGTGTCATTTTCCTACCACTCTACCTTAACCATTGTCTATTGCCAAGTCCAGGCAGACTCTGCCTCTTTATTATTATTATACATAGTTAACAAGTGTTAACTCCGTCTTCTCATTTCATCTACCAGACCCAAATTCTCTCTCCACCTAACACATCCATTATAAATGTTTCTTAACGTTAACTTGTAGGTGAAGAAACACCTATTTAGAGAAATGTTTTAAGTTACAGCTCCCTTACGACCCTAAGAAAATCAATTATTCTGGAAAAATTTCGAATAAAATTGTGTATCATGTACTATTACGTATTATGTATTACGTATTACGTTCTCACGCGTTGGTCTAGTAGCTAGCGCACTCGCCTTTCGTGCGAGAATTCAGAGTTCGATTCCGTGAGGGCAAAGTCGGTGTTGACCAAGCATCGTGATGAAAAGTGGGAAGCTACAATGAGTAGCGCCCTAGGGAGCGAAGGCCGGAACTAAACGGCGTGGGAACTGCGGCATGCTTACCACACGCGTTCCCATTCAAATCGCCGTCTGGCAAGCCTTGGTCCTTCATGGGCTGTTGCGCCATACGATTTTTTTTTTTTTATTACGTATTATGTAAAGTTAAACAAAAATCGTTGCACCAATAAAAAAAAATTTATGGCGCAACAGCCCGAGAAGGGTTAGAGAAGGGCGATTTGTATTGGGGGCGTTTGGTAAGCACACCGCGGTTCCCTCGCCGTTTAGTTCCAGTTTTCGCCCCCTAGGTGCGCTAGCGACTGTAGTTTCCCATTTTTTTTTTTTCACGATGACTAGGTCAACAAGGAATTTGCCCTCACGGGAATCGAACCCCGAATTGCCTTACCGAAGGCGAGTGCGCTAGCCTATTAGACCAAAGCGTGCGTGCCGTTGTAGTAATAACTGAAAAAATATACAATATAAAAAAATGTATTCAATTATCTCTGCCCTTCAATTGGTGGATTTTGATCGATTCGAACCACACCACACACAGATACTATCAGAGATTAAGAGAGAATGGGAGAGAGAGAAATTATACGCTAAAAACATATTCTGGTACATGAGGGCCAAAACATAATATACTTCTGGTGATAACTCAATTGGAAAATATGATATGATCGCAATAGTGGCTATTAAAATAAAAAGTTAGTGAAATATAAAAAGAACAAATTACAAAAGGGAAGAGTGGAAGAAAAGTGGAAGAATCCGTCACTAAAGACAAGTATCGATCGAAGCTTAATTTCCTGAATGTCTGGAATCTCCGCTAGAGATTTTCAAAAAGGAATATCAAGTAATAACTTCCTGCTACGATTTATCATTTTTTATTGTATGCTTTCTCTCGAAACACAAACATACACAAAAAAAGCAAGACGGAAATAGCAATCGCTGAATAATTTTTTGTTTATTTTATTTAGAAGATCTCAAAATAAGAATTTACTCAATATTAAAATTTAATTTTGAAAAATCTTATTCTAGAAGAAAATATAACATTTAATCCACTGGCTTGCATAATTTATTTCCTTCAGCTTCTATCTTATTAATTCTGACAGCTGTTAATGGATTATACTGAGAATTAATTAAAATAATTTTTTAAAGAATATTTACGTAAAGATCGTCAGAATTAGCATCACAAAGAGGAAATAAAATTTACATAATTCAATAAAAGAGTAATTTTGAAAAAATTTGATTTTATATTATAAATTAGTAGGCCTTCACTCATTGGTGTAGTGGTTAACGTACTATAGCCATTGATGCGAGAATTTAGGATTTGATTCCCGTGAGAGCAAAGACGGGTTTCCCAACATTGTCAGAAAAATTGGGAAGCTACAAGAACTAAACGGCGAGAAAAAGGTTGGCATGATTAAAAATCCCACTCACTAAAAAAATCGCCGCTTTGCTAACCTTCGTCCTTCATGGGCTGTTGGGCCTACATTATTATTATAATAAATCGGGAAAAACCTAATTTCTATATTGATTTCTAACAAATTCCATTAAAAGAATAGCATATGTAACCAATATTTTTTACTAATTAGGTTTCTCTTTACGGAAGCAAATTCAATAAATTAAATCCGCTTACTAAACTGTAGTTTTAATTTTTTTTTTTTTTTTTTTGGCCAAGCTAGCATATTCTTGGATTGTGATTAGATATATATCATCAAGGAGAGGGGAAGTTGGGCACCATTTTCTAATGCGTACAATCAACCCACCGCGCATTGCTTGCATTAACATTTTTATTAAACAATTGGCCAGGAATTAACCCAGTTTTCACTTAACTTTATAGAACTTCCTGGCTGGGCAATTTTTTTTTTTTTATTATTTAATATACAAAGATGTTTATAGAGGGGAATGTGGTGTCAACAAAAATGGATTCATGTATTAATTTTTTCCCCATTTTTATGTATAAAACCCATTATAATAGTACATCCTTTTATTTATCGAATAAAAATCAGCGATCGAAGAAAAAAAATTGATGCACTTTTACAACACTATAACATGTCAATTATTTCTTAGCTTTTCGTTAGACGTCAAATAGACGTCAAAGATGTGAATCTATCTAATATATCTTCAGATATTTTTTAGTCAGTGCAGATATTATATATATAATTAATTTTTTTTTGTTTATTGATTTTAGGGGTTAGGGTATATAATATTTATTACAAAAGACAATTAAATATATTATAAACAAAAGAAAACGTGCATTCGCCATCCTTCCACAGTCAGTGTGCTCTTTATGCAGATCACACTGTCCATCATAGAACAGTGAGCACCACAGTGAGCTGCAGAGGCCGTTTTAAGGCAAGAAAATCTTAGGGCAGCATTGCTGGACTCTAACCTGGGATCACCGTGTTCCCCAGTAGTACATAAGATTGTAAAAACCTGTATATCATACCTGTGGGTATAACTCGGCAACCTTGTTGTACCTAAAGGCTGTTAAACTCCGCCTATTGCCAAAACTTCCTAGAATCTAAGACACGTCATTTAACTCCCCACCCACAGGGTTTCATAACTAAATTACCGAGATATACTTAATGGCTACTACAGGGTAAATGTTATCATTTTATTTAAAATGTTTAGCAACTAAGAGATAAGCGAGATAAGCCTAAGATCTCAGTTGTCCCATTATCCCAAAAAGTTAATTTTGTTTGAAAAATATTTGTTTAATGTTTTTTTTTTTACGTAAGAAGACTAATTTATATATTTATAGGAAACGTTTTAACCATTTTTCGGTTAAGCGATTTTCTTTTAATTCCAATTTTGTTATCAGGTATTTTATATACGATAAAGTAGATGAACGATTATAGATGATTATGAAACGATGATATAATGAAACGATTATATACAGTAGATGAAAGATTATAGCAAAATGATACTACATAAAAAAAAAAGTTTAATATTCTAGCTACCACAAAATACATTATTCCTAGAAAAATGTTTTAAATAAAAATTTGCTAGTCAATATATTCATAGTTGAAATACCAAGTTTGTAAGAAAATCACATTAGCCGTTTTCGAGTAAATTGCGAATAACTAAAAAAAAAACTATTCTAGAGAGTTGCAAAAACGAATCTGACGAGAACTTTCAGTCGGATTGCGAGGTGATAATTAACGGAAGTCTCAGCTTTCTGCAATCGTACACTTCGAAAATTTGTCGAAATTTATAATACAACCTCGTATAATAGGAAGAGAAAGCAATTAGATTAAGAAGAGTATGTAATTACAAATTTCAAGAAAAATCTGTGAATCTAGAATTAAGAAATCAATCAGAGAGAAAGTTTTGTAAGTTTCACAACACATTATTTTTCTGTACATTCTTCTATATAGCTATTATTTCAAGCAAATTCTATCTTTATTACGTAAAAGGCGAACAAAATTAGTGTTATGGATTGACAGTTTTTCTAAAATATTTTCGGCTACACCTGAAAATGAAACGCATGATTAATGCAATGTAATCTAGTCGGATACTGACAAGTTTGCAATAACTAATCGAATTTATTTGTTCATTTATTTTTATAGCTAGTATTTTTTTTTAATTATATTTTTATATTGACATTTATTCCTGTTACAAGCATAACAACAGTAAAATATTTTAATTGTGAAAACAAATAATGGAAACAGGAGCGGAGAAATCATTCAGTGATGACATTCCAAAAGTAGTATTTAATAACTTAAACAATTTATATGTGTATAAAATGGATTTGTTCACACAGACTGTTCGTAAGCCAAAAGGTTTTTTTTCTTATTATGGGAGATGTTCTCTCAAACTAATATTCTCTGATCGTTTGGGACTCTCATCCACCAAAAAACACCCCTAACTAGGAAAGCCTGACCCGGTACTGTTCAACACATTACTTAAGGTTAGGTCACCAATTCTTAGCCTTTCCAGGACGCACTACTACCCATCATAAACATCTAATTCCAAATTTCTACTAACTTCCCTAATCCGCCTCTATATTTTTTCGTAAAGCTTTTTCGATAAAATGTATAATCTTGTTCCAATTCTCCTCCGTCTCCAAGATCTTTTCTTCCAAAATTTCCCTCAGTAATACCGCCAATGGTCCACTCAAGCTCACTCCATTTCCTATCCCATCTTTCACAGACGAAGATTGTGTGCGCCGCTCATCAATCGTGTAAATAAATAACACGGTTTCGATACAACACCCGCCCAATGGAAATCTCCAGTTAGATAAAATCCAACCTAGATAAATCAAATGAATGCGAAACACCCATAGTTTATCTTCTGGGATCAGCCTCGCGACCCGCCGGCCACGTATTTCTGTTTTCCACAAACCTTGCCACTCCCTTGGGCTTATTATTGTTATTATTATTGTAGTTCGGGTGCCTAATGGCGCGGGACCTAAGCCTAAGTGGCCTTTATCTCCCCGATATCCCCCTATCCCCTTAATAAATCTCCCCCGGTAGCTTACCGGTTAATTTACAGTATCCCAAGATATCCCGAAACTCCAGCTCGCGCAGACAATCCTGTGAGAGTGATGCCCTCCTAGTTCCAGCGAAACGGGGACACTGACAAAGGTAGTGGTACACCGTTTCCCTGACTCCGTCGTTACAGTTCTGACAAATGGGATTAGACATCCTCCCTATATTAAACAAGTGGCTGGACACCCAAGTGTGTCCAGTCACTATCCCTATCAGGGTCCTCAGACCCGTCCTACTAAGGGACACAAGATACTCCGAAGTTCCCTGCCTACTTGTCTTTATAAATCTTTTGGCTTGGAGGCACACCTGCGTGTCCCCCCAGCGTTTCTCCAAAACTTTCGTCTCCCAAAGTCTAATCCCCTTAGGCTTTCGTATCGCTTGCTTCTATGGGCCGGAAACTGTCCAAAAGATATCATAGCAGACATCAAAATATCGCACAAACTCAAATTTTAACATTTGAAATATAACGAACGCCATAGATTTCTCAGAACACAATCTTCAAAATTGATTTTTCCGGGCAAATATAAGTGTTAGGTTTAAATCTGTACAATGTTTAAGGAAAATTATTGCGGATATTTTTAGAGAAAAAAAATAAAAAATATATTACGCAAATTCGCACTTCCGGTTAACCGATTTTGTTCAAGTTTTAAATTCTAGCAAAGTTCTTCAATAATATATAGTTTGTAGGAACATACATTGCATAGAAGGACAAGAGGAAGTTTATCTTTGCTGCTCTCCATCTCATCTTCCCCCAAAAATTCAATTTTTTGCTAATCCAGGCAATCACGGAAAATATCACTGATGCTTTCCAGCTCTGCGGACCCAACCACAACAAAAGTGATAGATGTGTAGATAATATTAACGATGTTTAAAGAAAAAATCATTTGAGCCATTTACGTGTAAATAGGGAAAATAGAAAAAAAAAAAAAAAAAAAAATCGGTAGAGTTGCGATTCGGTAGATGGATTTCGAGCGATAGATTCAGATTTCGTGTGAGATTCATTAGTGGTACCAAACGAACTACCATTTTCCTTTTTCGAGATATTTTTCACACACACTCATTCATGCAGACTATCTACTGAAAAACATTTTTTTCCTGCTCCAGGTACCACAGAACATTTAATTGCCGGTGACAACTTAATATTGAAAATTTTTGATGACCGTAATCCTTCCTTTCACCAACAATAAGAGATAGTAATTAATATGGCAATTTACAAATTTCTTCCAAAATAGATATATTATTTCTGTCTAAAACATTCGACAAATTGCTCACTTTTTATTTTACTTTGTCTTACTCCTAGTAAGAGGAAGTATTGTAATCGTGTCAAATTTTCGATATCGAGTTTTCACCGGAAATATCCGTTTTGAGGTACCCTGAATCCAAAAAAGTGGTTTTTAGCAAATGGTCTGTGTGTGTGTGTGTGTCCGGGTGTGTGTGTGTGTGTGTGTGTGTGTGTGTGTATGTATGTATGTGAACAGCATAGCTCAAAAACGAAAAATCGTAGAAAGTTGAAATTTGATATTCCGTTTAGAGGTCACCATGGGATCTGACTGTACGTTATCTGTAAAAATTCCTCAACCGGAAGTAACACTTTACTAGTTGGATTTTTTACTTTTTTGCGATTTTCTCAAAAATGGCTCCGACGATTTTCTTTAAACTTTAAACATCAACCACACATACAAAGAGCTACAACTTTTATTAGAAACATTTCTCCGGGAAAATGCATTGAAGGGCACTTTTGGGGGAGGGGTGGGGTTAGGTTTCCATCTAAAGTGCTATTTCAGTTTATTAGACAATTCTGTCATCTAAATAATGTTAATTAGAATTAAATATGTTGTTGAAATTCCGAGTTTGAAAAAAATCGGATAACCGGAAGTGCGTTTACTTTACCACTTTACTAAATGATTTATTCACTTTTTCGCAATTTTCTCAAAAATGGCTTTGACGATTTTTTTGAAACTTCTTATATAAACTAAACATGCAAAGATCTACAACTTTTATCTAAAACATTTCTCTGGGAAATTTCTTTTAAGAGCACTTTTAGGGGAGGGGTGGGGTTAGATTTTCATCAAAGTGCTATCCTAGTTGATTATACAATTCTATCATCCAAACATAATTAGTTAGAAATAAATAGATGGCTGAAATTCCCGAGTTTCAAGAAAATTAGTAAACCGGAAGTGCGCTTTTACTGAACAGTTTTTTCAGTTTTCGACGAATTTCATTAAATTTGGTACACAAACTATAAAATTTGTCAATTATAATTTTGAGAACTGGAGTAAAGAAAGTTGTGTGAGTGTTTCACACCAGATTTTTTTTTTTTAAATACAATAATTATATATTTTCATATTAATATTTTAACCATACAAAACTATAGTTGGAAATGATTAAGAAAAATTAGTAATACTCGTTATATTCATTTTTAAAATAGGCACGTGTTCTTAAAATAATTGCTGACTAGAAAAAAATAATTTTTAAGAAATCATTCACCTGTAATAATAATAATAATAATAATAATAATTAGACAATTAAGGAACAATTTAAACTGATAAATCGTACAGTTAGTACAAATTAATTCAACAGCACAAGGTATTACCTCAGCACACAGCTGCATAATGTATTTGCATATAGTTAGCATTTATCAAAAAATAATTAGAGAGATGTGAAAGAAACTGTTATAGTCAGGTTTAAAATAATGATTTTTTGCAACAATAAAACTTATTTTTAAATGCTAATGATGATATAATTTCTAACATTAAGGTAGTTTAATTTCTAACTGCGCAGCAGTTGCATATGAATATGTGTGTGTGTCTAATGATAAACACAGATGATTTGTGGACTATTATTTTTTTTGCTGAATGCTGAGCAACATGTTATTTTATCCGTCTTAGCATGCATATTCCTTTTATTCCTGACCGGTTTCGGATTTTCATCCATCGTCAGAGTAAAAACAGAAGCATTGCGTTGAAGTGAACTCTCTAAACGAACTTAATAAATTTGCTCTGACGATGGATGAAAATCCAAAAGCGGTCAGGAATAAAAGTAATATACATGCTACGACGGATAAAATACCAGATATTATTTTTTTATTTATTATAATGGTACATAAGTATTTATAGCGATGATCATAACCTACTATCTCCAATTAATAATTTCTTTTTTTCCAATTTTGGAAGACTATGTGACATATCCAGATTCCCAACAACCATTTTTCTCTAGCCAGTAGAATTTCTTCGTCAACCCTCTCTTCAGATTCGGATTCGATGCTCATACCATCTCACCTATCAATTTTCAATGTACTGGAGAATGTTGTTTGTAATAACCGCCCTTCTTCTTATTTCGTCGTTCTTTATGTGAGTGAGCGACGCTAGAAATACCTGCAGCTTCCGTCACCATTGGCAGCAGCAGATCCCTGTTCCTTTTGTTTATCTATAATACTTCACAGACATAGCGAACTGCAGTCATAATGAGCAAGTTAAAAATTGATTTATTTTTTTGTCAGTATTCTTTATTCCATAGGAGGCAGTTTAGGATACCAATTATTTTTCGGTCCTTACCTTAGTAAATTAATGATTTGCTGGAAATCCTATACTATGTTAATTCTTATTAACTAAATTAGTCCACGGCCAAGAAGAGTCTTCAATTCATAATGTATATGCGGTGTTCTGTTCCTTCAATATGGAACTTCAGTCTAGTATTTCTACCGAGCAGATCAAGCCATGTGCTTTTTCCTAGTCAAAGGTCACTTTCCTACGATCGGCTTCGGCAGCATTAGCTCTATATTTATAGAAAGAGAACAGCAAGACACCAAAAATCCACTTCTTTGCTTATGTATCTACGTTTTTTAATGCAAGCAGTAGTCAGTAAAGTGAAGGCCCCTACACACTGCTGATGAGTCTATGAAGTGATGAGCTAGGGCTTGGATATTGGCATATCAACTAGACAGCTGATCTTAGTGTGTGAACATGGGGATGACAGTTTTAAATATTTTTCATATTGTTGTTAGGTTGGGCTAATCGCAAGAACGTTTCCCATTGTCAAATAACCATTATGCTACTCAGTTAAGTTGAACTAATGTACGTTTATCACTAAATTTTCTTAATTAAACACAATTGTTACTTATAGCATGATATCTCAAAGAAATTCGTAAAGTCGACTATTATTTTTACAATCTTGACACTACTGTTGGACTGTCGTCAGAACCAAGAGTGTTACTTTTAATTCCTTAATTATTCCCATAATAAAGAAAATACCTGACGAAGTAAGAAATCCATTTATTAAAGTTTATTGCTCCGACCTATTTGGATAAAAATCTCGATTACGCAATTTCATTATATTAATTTTTATATTGTATCAAAAATAAAATAAAATAAATTTTTACTTTTTAAATAGCAAGAGTTTATTCTGAAACAAACAATCTTTAATTTTGGAGGACAATATTGGAGGAAATGGAATCATGTAAACATAATTGAAAAGCGTTCATCTTCAAATTTCCTCTTATTTTAAATTACCACTTTGGATAAATAATTTTTGCTGGCTAATCTAAGATTTAGGGATTTATGATAAATAGGAAATTAATGAACTGCAGATTACGTAACTGAATAATAACTTAAATAAATAAAACTCAGAAATTCCGACAAATTCTATATTAATTATATATGGTTGTTTCAGATATTACATTTAGACATGACTTATCTTGATTTTTCTATTTTTATGTTCATAGATCAACATTTACTGCTCTTTCGATCTAATAAGAGCGCAATTGTGAAAGAAAATGAGGGTCTACAATCGATTATGTGTTCGATACACACACACACAGACCGTTTGCTAAAAACCATTTTTTTGGACTTAGGGGACCTCAAAACGGATATTTTCGGTGAAAACTCAATATCGAAAATTTGACACGATTACAATACTTCCTCTTACTAGGAGAAAGTAAAAATTTAATAAAGTCATAAAATTTAACTTCCTGGTTGATGGATTTTGCCAGAAATTGGTGTGTCTGATGCGATGATAATATCTAAACGGAATAGCAAGTTTGAGCGCCCTGCGACTTTTCGTTTTTGAGATATTCTGAATAATCTAAAAAATACAAAAATAAATACATGATTTCTCAAATAACTAATTTTATATTCAAATAATTTATTTTTTACTTTCTCTTCTCTAGTAAGAGGAAGTATTGTAATCGTGTCAAATTTTCGATATCGTGTTTTCACCGAAAATATCCGTTTTGAGGTCCGCTGAGCCCAAAAAAGTGGTTTTTAGCAAATGATCTGTGTGTATGTATGTATGTGAACAACATAGCTCAAAAATAAAAAACCGTTGAATGTTCAAACTTGATATTCCGCTTAGGTATCAATCACCATGGGATCTGAGAGTAAGTTATCTGTCAAAATACCCTACCCGGAAGTATCACTTTACTAGTTGTTTTTTTTTTTTTTTACTTTTTTGCGATTTTCTCAAAAAATGGTTCCAACGATTTTCTTGAAACATGCAACTTCAACTACACATACAAAGAGCTACAACTTCTATTTGAAATGTTTCTCCGGAAAAATGCAGTACTTTTTGGGGAGGAATGGGGTTACGTTTTCCTCTAAAGTGTTGTTTCAGTTTATTAGACAATTCTGTCATCTAAATAATGTTAATTAGAATTGGATGTGTTGTAGAAATTCCGAGTTTGAAAAAAAAAAATCTGACGACCAGAAGTGCGTTTACTTTACAACTTTACTAAAATAATGGTTTCATTTTTCCGCGATCTTCTCAAACATGGGTCCGACGATTTTCTTAAAATTTCGTATATGCAAAGATGTACAACTTTTATTTAAAACATGTCTCTGGGAAAATTCATTTAAGGGCACTTTGTAGGAGTGGTGGGTTATATTTTTCTCTAAAGTGCTATCATAGTTGATAGCACAAAATTAATTAGAAATAAATAGATGGCCAAAATTCCGAGTTTCAAGAAAATTAAGTCAACCGGAAGTGCGTTTTTACTGAACAGTTTTTTTTTTCAGTTTTGACGAATTTCATTAGATTTTGGTACACAAACTATAAAATTTGTCAATTATAATTTTTGAGAGCTGAAGTAAGAGAAAGTTGTGTGAGTGTTTCACACCAGATTTTGTTTTTTATATTAGTTATTTGAGTTGAGAAATCATGTTTTTGATATAACACAAAATATATCTTTAAAAATAGCCATGTGTATTTATTTTTAAAAAAAATTCAGTTGAATTTAGTAATGTTCCATTTTAGTCATGCAGCAACCCCACTTTCTAACTTAACGGACCCCGCCACTTGTATCATACAAAGTTTCAAGAAAATCGCTGAACCCGTTTTTGAAAGATAATCGTGAAAAACTGAAAAAAACAAAAGAAAAAAAAAAAGGAAGTTTAAGAAACTGCACATCCGGTTGCAGGAGACTGACCATAAGATTATTAAGATACTAAAACCCAAATGGAATATCTAAATCACACATACATACTACAAATACAACTAACACACACCCACTATCAAAATTTTTGCTCAGGACATTTCAAAACATTGTAATTCCCAGTCAAAACACAATTTTGAAAATCTGACAACAATGCAAATTGTATGCGAGTAAAGAGAAAGTAAAACAAAACAATCAATAGATATTTGACCAAAAAGCAATAATGTACATATTAGGCGAACCTGCATGCAAGTTATTGGCATAGCTGACCTTTCTCCCCGTAATACTTGATTACAACATCAACACAAAAATAATATAGCCTCAGATTGTATATTCTCAGAAGAAAATAACACAATATAAAGTGAATTATTGCATTATTGTGAGTATACGTTAGAAAGTCAAAAAGGAACTAAAATATTAATACTTTCTAAAAGATTAATATAATAATAATAATAATAAAAATAGTAAATAAATTGAATATGATGAAAGCGAAGGGTCATTTAAAAAGGTTAAAATTATATATTTACTTTGATTATAGTAATAAAATAAAGGCAATTATAGAATACTAATCTGCATTACTCATTGATAATTAATAATAATATTTTATTAGTAATTTTACAAAAAAAAAAAAAAAAAACGACTTAATTGGTAACGTGACAAAAAATTCCTTTAGAAAATATAATTATTAGCAACTAAATCAAATACAAAGCTATCAAATTCTCAAGTGTCTTGGAATTAAGAATTTCTGATTTGTTACAGAACAATAAAAAAAAAAAAAAATATTGACAGTTCCAAATTCAGGAAATCGTAAAAAATTTATATATACATTCATTAAAGTTGTAATTTAATCGATTGACCAACTATGACTGAAACCAGTAGTTTTTCATTTTCTACAATAAATATTTTGTTGGCACAATATTCGTTAAAACAAATTTGTGTTTCGTACTCAAGAAACTTCAAAATATAAACTTCCGTCGGCAACTAAATTTAGAAAATTTCACACGAATACTTCCTCTAAAATAAAGTAAGAGAAAATAAAAAGTACGCCTTTGACGTAATTCTTGCATGTAGGACGGTCTAAAAGCTCTAGATAGTGTTTTCATACTATTAATATTGTCTTCTATTCGATGCAAGCAAGCAAGAATTACATTCAATTTGAATTTAGGATTTTTTTTTTGTTCGAAGAATTAACCGAAATTATAAGTGTGCAGTTTAATTAGAGTAATGGTGGATAATTATAGTGCATTGTCGCTGCAACCTTAGCGACATCATAATAGATGAGAGAAGTAGAATTTGAGACTAACTTTCATGTAAAAATGAAAAGCTTGGAGAAATCCTTTTGTAAATTTCATGAGTTACAAAGAAATATATAAAATATTTATATTTAAGAAAGTCAATGATATCCACTAATAAGTGGAATGACTAGAAAAGATATTTTTAATGTAAAACATTCATAACAGCTAAATATCCCATATAATGACAATTGACGAGTAATTTATATAGATATTTACAGTTCTGTTCATAATTATTTTGCAATTAACGAGTGCATTATGTCCCCACCAACCCCCCCAAAAGGGTTGCAGCATTTATCTTAAATATAATTTAAAAAACGTGGACCTAAAATGATAAGACATCCTTATTTATTACCAGTAAAGTTTTAAAAACTAGAATGGATTATATATATATATATATAATATTTTTCTTTTTTTTTTTAAAAAAAATGTCGTAAATAATGAATTAAAACTAGAAAATATAAATATAGCTAATTCAGTGAAAAAAAGAAAGAAATGAATTTCCAGTGAAGGACAAATATTAGTTAAAAAAGAGTGTAAATGACTCCTATAACCTACTTTCCAAAAAGGAAAAACACGTGAAGAAACATATATAGGAGCGGAAACGTTAATGCAAAATGGGGACACTATATATACAGAAATAGTATAGGCCTAAATTTGTTTACACTAATGTTTGTGTGTGTGAGTGTTTTGGGTTAACAAGAGTTAAGAGTGTTATGGTGGAGAGATAGAGCGAAGTGGTGTATTAGAGAAGACACTAACAATAATAAAACTGTTTGAGTTATGAATGGTTATATCCGCCAGAAAGATCCAACACATACACACACGACACACACATACACACTACACATACGCACACAATCACACAAAGAGACACACATTTAGTTAGGCGGGCAATCATGCGTCCACTAACATTACTATATAATACTAATTGGCAACCAGCTCTTTTGGACAATTACCAAAATATTTACTATATAAAATCACTTGTTAAAGGAACAATTAGTAATATTACCTAATTGGCAAAATCATACCTGGAATATATTCAAAAATCTACAGACTCAATACACTTTTTTAATGTTTACATTGATCTCATTATTATATGTAGTTTTCAAATTTTGATTTCATATTTAGGATAGATCTTCAAATGCTTCACAAACGACTTCATCACTTTTTGCCGAGCAAATAGCAAAAATAAATGGAGAATTTTGAATGTGCACTCAATCAGATCGGACAAATAATAGTAAAAGCGCTTTTCATTTGTGCGGATCTCTTTAAAGCAAGTAGAAGTACACTATATTTGCGTTGGCAGTCCCTAGAAACATTGCCATGGGCTACTAAAGGCTACCATAGAGCATTCGGCTCAATTTTCGAGCATATCGATCTCAAAATTATTCTAATTTTAGTACAACTACAAGTTATAATAACTAGCATTACCAGAATACATGAAATCGGATTTTGTAAACGAAAAATAATATTTTATAGTTTTATTAAATTAAAAAAAAATTATTTAATTAGTGATCCATTATTAAATTAAATTATTTGAATTAGTGCGAATAATTATTTAATTAATGTGCGATCACTGGATTAAAGGACAATAAAAGGGTAAAGTATAAAGTTAAAAAAAAAATTAACAAATTAACTTTTATTAAACAAAATAAGAACTTATATAAATGAGCTGAGGACCTGAAATTCGACCAGTGGACCTGAAATGTTTCGTTAAGAAAGTTATCAATCAAAAATGGCAAAAGAATTGAGAAAATACAGAAGCCAAATTAAAAATAGTGATGCCTACTGTAAGAGGGAGGAAAACTGAAACCTTATCAAGAAGAGAAGGGCTGATATTGACGAGATTGAAAATAGGCCACACTCGTCTCACAAATTCCTATTTATTACAAGGTGAAAATAAAAAAAGTGCCCAAGATGTCAATCACGCCTCACAGTGAAACATATTTTTGAGGAATGCCCCAGGCTGCAAAAAACTACCGAGATAAGAGTAGGTTTGCCTAATAATATGGTAGAATTGTTAGGACCAGGTGTAAAATATAAAGATCAATTGTTTAATTATTTAAAATCTTTAGATATCTATTTTAATATTTAGGTTTTGGTTTGGAGTGTATATAATATTGGTTTTCATCTAGGTGTTAGAGCAACTGGGTGCGAAGAATATAGAGTATTCCACCCCAATAGTGGTAAGTGTGTATAAATGTGTGTAAATGGTGTTTATTTTGGGATGAATGTATTTAAGGAATGAGTGTATTTATTTGTATGATTCTTGTATGATAGAGATGTGTGGCTAAATGCCAAAGGCACTTTGTGAGGGCGCTAATGATCCTGGCAGTTGATGCGCTCCCCCAAAAAAACTGAGCTGCAGCATTCGTATTTACACTTACCATAATGTAGAAACCAACTGCACTATAAAATTCACAAATTCATTCCTTAACTCCAACGAATTGATTTACCCATGGAGGTTGCTTAGTCTTCTATATATACAACTATATACGAATATCATGGAGACCAGATCAAGAAGCTCGAAATGATCTACTCACTTCTGAAATGTTCTACCTCGCACTAAATGTTTTATTTTGATTTTTCTTCTACAATGTTCTCGATACTTCTAAAATTGTCCAAAAATTGTGTTCTAAAAATTAAAAAAATATGCGTTGAGCTCCGTTTTCCATGTTGTACTGGCAAATCATAAATCTAACTGATATCTTTCGATCCAACGTGTAAAAAGCTGACATTAAATCTAACACAACCCAATCACTAATGTCTGTATTGGGAGTTGGGCTGTTGTTTCTTCATCTATCACCAATTGCTAACATATTCTTTGCAAAAATCCAATATTTAGAAAACCAGTTTGCACACTTAATAATGTATCCACTGCCTTCGCCAAATTCTCGTCATTATAATCGAATATTTCCATTCTTCTTCGCCCCGAACAAAGTACCTCCCGTTCACAGTCGCTTACCTTCATTAGTACTATTTCCATTAGAATCAATAAGATACTCAATAAACTTTTATGAAGCTTAAGAAAAATTGTTATTCTCCTTCTGGCCCCTGTCAACTATCATTACACTTAGTATGTGCTATAACGTAAAAAAAAAAAAAATAAGCACTTACGTGATTCATTATTACATAGTTACTATTTAAATAAATCAAAACTTTATATTGAATTTCATTAATTGAATTTCTTTAAAGAATTCGTAAAAGAAAAAAACAAAAACATACATTTTTCATTCAAAAATCTAATACACAATAGACAGACTTAGACAATAAAGAAGAAAATAAATATCTTTTATTGTTCAGAAAAATTCATTCTGCAATTGACCTATCACATATCTAGTTATCAATTAACTAGCTTTGGTTCCTCTCTATAAATTTTTTTTATGACGAAACATACCATTCTCTTTCCTTGTTTAACAAATAAATGACCCCCTGCTATATCATCATCATTTTGCTTTCTCAAAGATATTTAGAATTACTAAGTGAAATGACAGGTTATTTCGTGAAAATATTAAATTTAATATTCGACATTCCAAATAATGTATTAGGTAGGTCAGCGTGTATTTTTTCGTCCATAACAATGTGAAGGACGATTTTAAATTTTGATTTTCTATTGTTCAGAAACAAATAGAACTAAGACAATATTTTACATTGGAACATCATGGTATTATTCTTGGAAAAATCTTCTAAAGAAAAAAAAACAAAAATCTTGAGTGAAACACTGAACCGACTTTCTCTTATGCCTTTTAATACAATATTATAAAGAAAATGACAAATTTTCTTTAAACTGAAATGCAACTGAAATAAATACATGGTGGGGAATTAGTTAAGTACCTACCTACTAATCTTGGATGGTAGAGAAATGATTATATTGTGGCCCAATAGAGCGCACCAAAATCACCGAATCAATGGCAAATTAATATTTGAAATTTAACACCCTAAATTCTGCACAACTATCTAAATTCAATTTTTTTGGGGGGGAAAAAATGTTTCAAATAAAATTGATACGTTTATATCTATGCGATTAGTCATAACAAGTTTAAATGGTATCGTTCAAAAAAATTCCAATAAACTTAAATATCTAATCCTTTAAGTCGCAATAGTTAAACGATTTTCTAGACGAAATCTGGAATTCCGGCAATGCTTTTAGAGTATTAATTAATACTATAAAAGTGGTAGAACCAAGTATTATAATAAAGTGATACTTTATAAAATAACTCAACTTTATTATCCCCCCCCCCCCAGAAACCTTGAAATAATCAATTTTTCCCGGATACAAATAATACAAATAAAAATGATAAGGATCCATTTGTGTAGATATTATACAAAGTTAAAAGAAAATCGTGAAAAAAGTAAAAAAAAAAACAACTTCAGTAAAGCAGCCCTCTTCGTTTTTGAGATACTCTGTTAACATAGACATATACACAACATATAGACCATTCGATATAAACAATTTTATTTATTTATTTATTTATTAATTTTATTCAGGGCACTTTAAAATATGTATTTCCGCTGAAAACTCAATTTCCAAAATTTAGCATAATCGTAAGACTTCCTTTTAAAAGTATAAGAAAAATTAAAAATAGTTATTATTTGACATAAGTAAAGTGCCACTACTCTCGGGTTTATATGTTTTTTGTCCAACAATAAAACTATTTTTTTTAAAAAAAAAAACAAGGATATAAAAAGCGTTAAAAACATATATGATAACCTCTAAGAGTATACTGTTCGCTGGAAAGATGAAGATTATCTTCAGAATGATTATGGTACATTGACAATGGATATGAGATGGAGAGAATTGGGTTTGAGAGATAAATAAACTGGAAATAATGCTGACCACTGAATAATGAGGAAGTAACACAATCTGCCAGAATTTTGCAAGAATATAGAAATTGGTAATGAGAGATTTAAAGTTAGTGAAGAGAAGGGTGGCAGTTGGTTGCTGACGCGTTGTAACTGCTGTATAATCTGTTCTAAAGACTGTCATCTGTAGGGCTAGTGCTGCTATATATAAACAGAGTCTCCCACTCTAGTCTGGGACCTAAGTAGCGAGTGAGATTCTCAATTTTGTGTGTCTCTCTCTCTGTGCTTTAGATCCCACTCTTCGGATCCTATTATATTGGACTAAAGTTGCCAAAAATTATATTATGTTTTCTGATATTTAATTCATTGTTAAATTAATTTTAAGATATTAAAAGGTAACTTCAATTTAAGAATTCCTTTACTTTAGAAATAAAAAATAATATACCATCTTCTAGTTTTTAAAACCTAGTAGATAAGTGTAAGGATTCATCATTCTAAAATAATATATCCGGCCTTTTTTAAATTTATATTTTAAGATATATATATAAATTTAAAAAAGGAGATATATATGCTGCAAGCCTTTTTAATGATTAAGGAGGAATAATGGGCTCTTTAATTACCTTATAATTATCACTAAAAATGAAAATATATACAATTACGCGTCATTACACATATAGGATACTTAGCTGTTATGTATCTTTTATATTATTAACAAATTTTTCTTGTATTTCTACTCAAGAGTAGTGATGCTTCTTTGAAATCCTTAGATGTACATATTTTATATATCTTTCTTTGTAACTCGAGAATGTTGAGTTAAGAATTAGAGAAAAGTAGAGCTGTAGCTTGTGTGGTACTGAAGAACCATTCATTAGATTTTGAATGTGAAGAAATTACAGTCAACAAACAAATGAGACGAAATTTGAAACATTTTCGTAACATATAAGCTGTGAAAGAGAGAAACCCAAGCAAGTGCTAGTAAATTCACATAGTGTGTTAGGACATCCTCATCTGAAAACTATACTCACTTTTAACCAAGCCTGAGTCCTACTTTAAATCTACATTTCCACATAAATCAATTCAATATTATTCAAGTCGTCAGGCCTTAAAATTACAATGAAATGTTTGTACGGCAATGGCCAGAGTACAAACATCTCATCGTAATTTTAAGGCCTGACGATTTGAATACCATTTTAAGAAAAAACCTCGGCGATGCCCGAGGCCATTGCCATACAAACATCTCATCGCAATCCAGTATTAATTTGGTTTTTTACAAGCATGTTATTTAGCATGCGCGCAATGCAGGACTTTAGATTTTCTCTTCCTAGGCGCCACTACAGCACATGTCGAATGCCGATAATGGCACTGAGAGGGCTTTGGGTGCCAATGACCATTGTTGTTACCAAAAATGTAAAATAAAAAACTAAGCATTTATTTTGATTTGCTGAAATCTACAATCTAATTTAATAAACAAACCTTACGAACGGTCCGATCCCTCCATTTCTCTAGTTTTAACAAGCATACAGCAGTTAATCAAATTAATAAAAGAAAACAGAATGAAAGAAAGATCTAAATAATAAATAAAAATAATAACTTTCAAAACCTTTAAATAACCCTTTATAGTGCAATAAATATCGAAATAAATAATAAATAAAGATAAAATGGAGGAATGTTATTAGAGAGGTAAGAGATGGGTATAAAATGGCGGTGGATAGGTCAAGAAAAGTCCAGCGACGGCCGGACAGTAAGTCACTACAACAAACAGCAGCACACAACCGGTGGTGACGTAACAGTGAAGTAAAGGACGACCTAGAAATAGCCAACTTCTTCAACAATGTCCAACCTCCTCTACTTGCTGCTAGTCCATTAGTTCCTTACTACTACCACCACTAGAGTATACTACTACAGCTACTATTAGGACTGCAACACTTACCACACACACTTCCCACCAGTCACTCAACTTATGTGAAAGGAAACGACGTTCCGAAACAACCTCACTCACACACAATGTAGTTAGATAGTCACGTTGCATTCCTTTTAAAATCTAGTTGTATGCAAACACTGTTTTGTAACTTGTGTTTATCTCTCCTTTTCTTTTCCCTAATGTATTATTTTTCATTTTATTCAATTTCAAGTTATTCTGTTTACTTTTCTCTCTTGAAAAAAGTAAAGTTGAATAGTCCTCTTTAAAAAGAGGAAATATTGTGATCGAGTCAAATTTTGGCCGTAAATAGATGTTTTGATACGCCGCTTGAAAATGTGAAACATTCACAAAATTTCCCTTACTGCAGTCTATATGACGAACAAATTTTCTTCATACTTATAATTTTTATTGAATGTTTAAACTTATCTTCAATTTTATTTCATTGGGAAAATCTAAATTTAATTAAAATGCCTTTTTTTTTTTAGGATGGAAAAAACCTTCCATCAACCACAAATTTCAATATATTTCAGAACTCTTCTCCAAATTACTAAGAAATCTGACTTCATTTTCAAAAAGAATGTTAAATTTTCAATAAATTAAGTAGACATCATTTTAAGTGGCGAAAGTTGGATGTGTTAATTACAGCCATCCCAAATAATGTGAAAAAAAGAAGAAGAAAAATCTGAACAATTTGGAAATATCCAGCTTTAGCTTTTTTAATTTTTTATGAGATGGAATTTTTAGCCAAGTTAAGAAAAAAGACAACTCTCAGACGAGACGGGCGGGCGGAAGTAATAATGGATGCTAATCTAAGTGGCGCCATCTGCACAGGAAAATTTTACCTTTTATTTATAACCTTCAAAACAGTGATTGTTTTAAAATCATTAATTTTTTTTTTAATGATACAGAAAAAAAAAAATTTGTTTTTAGCGTAAATGAAACAAAAGAATAAATATTTTTTGTAATTTATTTCGATGTCTAGTTCTTAAATCTCCGAAATAGTAGGAAATATAAGAGCGGTATCTGAGGCTACTGTAATGGAATCAGATATTAGATGTAATGGAATCGTTTGATGTATGTGATTCCTGGAGTAGCAGATGTCTTGAAGAGGGCGGAAGTTAGTTCGAGAGATTTTGGGAGTTAGTGCTCGAATTATTAAACGGTTTTTAAAAATAAACTGTATTTTAACAATAATTTTTAAAGTAATAAATGGTAACTAATAACTATAAACTACTTAATAATAAATAGAAGATAAATTAGAATGATAAAATAACTAAACTAAAGTGCACAACTAAGAGAATGATAAGTTTGAATATAACTGTGTATAGACGCGTAAACTGCCGCTCGTGTATATAGACGTGCTCGTATGGTTGTAGATGATATAATAATCCTCTCGTCGTATATCATAGAGTTTATATATTACTGTTGTTCACACTCACACCAAGACATCTGTCCTAGTGTGCGACCTTCGTAGTTTGGTGACCTTATTCAGGTCAGTCAGTTCAGTGGCCAACCTTATCGCGGTGCTTGCTTATTGATGTAAGTATTGATGAAAAGGCTTTGTTGTTTGTTTGGTTGCGGCTGTTTTGAAGCCGGCGGCCAACTAGGTCGCAGGTTTTATTACAGCCACTCTTTGTTAAGGTAGCAGCTGGCTGGAACCACTAGTTGTAAATTATTATTTCTTTGGTGTTTGACTTTGCCGATGTCAATGACTTTGCCATGTCATTACACTACTTTGATGCAAAATATTTTTCGCCATACTCTCTCTTCTAAACCTTCTTTTCTAATTCACTTCCATACAATACGCCCCTTAAAACGGTTCACACAATCTTTTTCAATTTATGCAGATAAATATATTAAATAATTTTTGTAATAGCCGTTTCCCTTGTTGTTAAAAATCTATTACGAAATAATAGCAAGTGCTTAACGTTTTTTGAGGATAATGTTTGATCTAAACCTGAAATCTGTAATCGCAAAAAAAAACAACAAAAAAATGACCTCTAAATTACAAAATACCAATTTAATGTTATATTAGTTTATAACTAATAAATTTGGAAAAATTATTTAAATGACGAAGAATGATTTATTTTCACAATTATTGCTGAATGGTTTCTACATTTTTCATTTTTTTTTTTTTTTACTTTGCACACTTTTTTCCCGCCATTGGTAATTATTTTTCGCGCTCCTCTAACAAAGCTATGGTTTTTACACTTTGGGGTTTGTGTAAGAATGCTCTAGGATGTCTTCAGTTGTATCATTAGTCTTGCGACTTATGAAGAACTAATAACTAAGTAGTTATTACTATTCATAACAACCCCCTGCGCTGCTACTGTTTGTAATACTTAAGCTTATTTATTTTTCACTTATTTTTTTATGCATTGGTAAAAATATACAATTAAAAGTAAATAAACGTCATATTATAGAGATAATGGTACGTGTCTAGTGTAGAGAAAAATCTACCGAAACTTTAGTTGATCTAACCAGATAATCTACTAGTACGTGTACAATGCAACAATAAATTTGGATTCTAGAGCTAGTTTATCGTACACTGTTCTAGATAACATCTAGCTACATCTCTATATAACGCAACTATAGTTCTAGTTGTGGTCAGAATGCACCAAAATACTAAAAGTTGTTGCTATGGCTATTATTTTGATGATAAACGATGAAAAAAAAAAAAAAAATTCAGCGGGGGACATTCAGACTACTTTCTCTTCCTTTAAGTATAAAGTTATAATTAATATATTTCCTACAAACTTTTTTTTTCTTAATGTATTGTAATTTTAATATTATTACATGGAAGAATCTAAAAGATGGTGGGAGAAAAGCAGGATTTATGATCATTTTAGAAATTATTTTATACCTGGACAAGGTAGAGATCCCTGGCAGCGTAAATATAAAGAAGGAATAAAATCTGGTTTACTGTAGGAAGTTTGTATTCCAAATAAATTTATTAACGTCAATAAAAAAAAAATTGTTTTTCTCACGATATTCTCAAAACTGACGATACATCTATACTACTTCCCATCCGCAGATAAATTGTAAATCGTCAATAAATTCCCAGCTACTTTTGCACTGAATTAGTTCCGCATTCATCACCACTTTCATTCTTTTTCATCTATCGAATTTCCGAATTCATTCGACACATTCGATGATGCCCATTTCCTTTCAACTTCTATTCCAGTAATGCTTAAAGTATCAGCTACAATTTTTGCTAGCTTTAGCTTCCTTGTCACGATTTTCATAGCCCATTTCACGCTTCTGGAAATATTTCAAATATTTCAATTATAATTGAACATATATATATATATAAAATAAAGATTCTTTTAAATTTCCAAGGTTTTTTTTTTTTTTTGTTAAATATTGCACAATAGTGTGGTCAATGTACTGATATTGAAAAAATATTCTAAAAAAATAGAATGTCAAAGAAACCATTAAACCTAATTTCTTGTTTTTTAAAGAAAATTTATAATCAGTAAAAAGTAAATTTAAATAAATTATAGAAACCAAGCTAACAAAACAGATAATTAGATAAATGTATTTTTTGAAGAATTATGATACGTCAATAAACTCATTGAAACTAATAATTAGAAAATTAACAAACTTAAGAACAGCAAATAAGCACGTAAACAACAATGGTGAGTGTACATTATTGAAAAGTATTTCTTATCATAATTAAGCATAGAAATATATCTATTGCGATGCCAATATCTTCTACAGAGAGTAGTAGTATAAATAAGGTAAATAAACTTACAAAAATGTCAAAATATGATGACGTTATGCTCTTGATAGAAAAACAACAAGTTAACTTGCTTCTAGGAGAACTATAAAGAATTGGGTCACGTAATTAATTGGTTGGAAGTAGTAGGGGGTTTATCATAAAAAAAAAAAAAATCATACAATTACATCCCATATGGCATCCGATGTCAGTTAACTCTTCTAACGGGACCAGAAAATTTTAATATAATTAAACCTATCATAAACACGGCGGCACAAAATATTATATATCGATATTTTTTACTGTACGATCGAAATCGTCAAGTTTGTGCAACTGGCCTTATACAAATGGTTTAAAAATTGAAAGAATTAATGCAAAAATCTTTAGTAAAACACTTAAATACCTTTCCTCTTACTGCAATTAATTTAGTTAATTGCAAACTTGAGATTAATTACTGAAATTAATTATAAACTGGACAAATTTTGATTAAAGAGTTGCAAATTTTCACTTAGTTACTCTAACGTATAAATATGCCAATAGCACGTTAGGCTAGCACCCATGGGTAGATAGTAGTTGAAGTAATTTACATTGTATTCCAATTACACAGAAGGTAGCGCCAATAACATTGAATAAACACCAATAATATTTGAAATTTGACGTCACAAATTCCACATGGAACAATTAAAATTAATTGTTCCCCCCAAAAAATTATTCAAATAAAAGTGATGTAATCTATTTCTATCTGATAATTCATAAAAAAAAATAACTCAAAAACCATTTCTGTAAAGTTACATATTTGGTTAACAAATAGCAATGTATCGTAATAATTTTGTTTGATGGAAGGACCATTTTTTTTTTTTTTATCTTGAATGTGTTATTCGAGGAAGCTTACGTTGTCCCTCCCCCTGGAATCCCCCCAAATATAATAGTTTTTCTTGGAAAATATTTCAAATTAAAATTCATATTTCCATAGTTTTAAATGAAAAACTTGCGTCCTATTTTCGATAAAATTGTGAAAACGTCATGAAACTCACCCGCGAAAATTTGACCCTCATCTACTTATCATTGTAAATTAGAATAAACAATGAAATAGACTGTATTGATATCCTATCCCTAATTAATATCAATGTCCCTTCCTATAATACTCGTAGTATTTCTTCCCTTTGAAATAAGTCACCAAAGATATAATTATCAACAATATTGTAACATAAATAGAGTTATGAATAACTGTAACCAGAGCAGTAGAATTGATATTTTCTCCATGAACTGCAATTCAGTCAGAAAAATACTAAAACAACTCTGAAAATTATTATTAATTAATATTAATTAAATTTGTCTAGTTTTTCACAGTTTTACTACAATCACTCAAAAACGATTTTTTTACTTTTATATATGTAAGTAAATATTATATTTTATATTTTTAAATGAGACTTAACTTTCTTAGTAACTTTTCTATATTAAAATTTCATATCTATTTTATATTTATTTTACTTTTCAAACCATTTTCAGTTTATAATAGATAGTTTCTGTATAATAAGATTATAATTTTTCAAATGTGATTTATGTTAAATTGTATTATAAAATGTTTATTATATATGACAATAATAATTTTGTTATTAGTGTATAAAGTTTATATGTATGTAAGTAGCTTATTAGTTTATAAATAATTTATTTATAGCTTAGATGTTTATAATATTTTTTAAGTGATAGACTTCAGCCTGTATATATAAATAAATAAAATTCATTAAATTGGCAATTAGTACATATTGATTAGTACCCTTGGTAGGTAGTAACAGAATATTGTTTATATTGTAATCCAGAAGAGAGCGCCAAAAAAAAAAAAATACATAAATGCAAATAACAATTGAAATGTAATGGACCAAGATTCTGTCTGACAACTTAAAATTTTTTTTCGGAAAAATCTTTCAAATAAAAGTGATAGGTTGACATCTGTGCAGTTAGCAATTCCATTTTTAAAGGAAATCGGTATGGGCATTTTCAAGATAATTCCAAAAAAAAACTCAAAAGCCTATACTGTAAAGTTGCACTACCATTTAACCGATTTTCTTCAAAAATGGTATTCTAGCAATATTCTAAAGTACATATATTATACAATTAGCAAAACTATACTTCGTATTCAAGTAGTACTTCAGAGGAAAGCTTAACGCTACTGTTTCCCCAGAATCCACAAATTTTCCCAGGAAAATGTTTCAAATAAAAGTGATAGGTATTTATGTTTATAGATAGTTTCAAGAAAATAGTGAAGCCATTTTCAAGAAAATCGCGATAATCTAAAAAAAAATCTGGTGTGAAACACTCACTCAACTTTCTCTTACTCCAGTTCTCAAAATTATAATTGATAAATTTTTTAGTTTATGTACCAAATTTAATGAAATTCTTCAAAACTGAAAAAACTGATCTATAAAACCGCACTTCCGGTTTACTAATTTTCTTGAAACTCGGAATTTCGGACAAATCTATTTATTTCTAATTAATTTGGTTTGGATGATAGAATTTTATAATCAATTATGATAACACTTTACAGAAAACAACCCCCTCCTCCACCCCTAAAAAAGTGCCCTTAAATGAATTTTCCCAGAGAAATGTTTTAAATAAAGGTTATGTAGATCTTTGTATGTTTAGTTTATATACGAAGTTTCAAGAAAATCGTCGAAGCTATTTTTGAGAAAATTGCGAAAAAATGAAAAAAAATCATTTAGTAAAGTGGTAAAGTAAACGCACTTCCGATCATAAGATATTTTTCAAACTCGGAATTTCTACAACACATCTAATTCTAATTAACATTATTTAGGTGACAGAATGTTTAATAAACTAAAATAGCACTTTAGAAGAAACCGTAACCCCAACCCTCCCCCGAAAGTACCCTTAAATGCATTTTTCCTGAGAAATATTACAAATAAAAGTTGTAGCTCATTGTATGTGTAGTTGATTTACCAAGTTTCAAGAAAATCGTTTGAGCCATTTTTGAGAAAACTGCAAAAAAAGTAGAAAAAAACAACCAGTAAAAAGTGGTACTTCCGGTTGAGGAATTTTGACGTATAACGTACTGTCAGATCCCATGGTGATACCTAAACGGAATATCAAGTTTGAACATTCTATGGTTTTTCGTTTTTGAGCTATGCTGTTCAACTACATACATACATACATACAGACCATTTGCTAAAAACCACTTTTTTTGACTTAGGGGACTTCAAAACGGATATTTCCGTGTGAAAACTCGATATCGAAAATTTGGCACGATTACAATACTTCCTCTTACTTGGAGTAAGAGAAAGTAATAAGATCCAGTAAAGTCGCACTTCGTGTTAATAGATGTTGTCCAAAATCTTCAAGTCTGATGCTGTGGTAGTAAGTACCTAAACGAAATGTTAAGTTTGGGGTTCCTGCGATTTTTCGGTTTTAAGAATTTTTTTTTTTTCAACACACATACATTATACGCTAAAAAATATTTTTTTCTACTAAAAGAAATGTTTGAGGGCCTCAAAACATATATTTCCGGTGAAAATGCAATTTCCAAAATGTTGTTCTGCAGCATGCTGCACAGTAATTTCTTCACTACACTTTCCCACTAAGTTCTACCCACCAACACATTGGGTTTCTCGTGTATATAACACTTGTAGGTATACGATGCTCCTTCTGGCTGAACAGAAGCAAAGTATTTTTTGACAATTATCCAATTCCGCTCCCAGTATTGCCAAAAAGATCAGCACCTTAATCTCCTGGAATGTTGCAGTTTTCCTGATAATGACTCTGTTATCCACTCCAGTCCCCTGCCCTTACATGACGGGCTAAAGGGGCTATGAGTGCTCTTCGTTCTTTATATTAAGTGTCGTTTATATCGAATGGTCAAGCGTTTTTTATTTCAGCAAGCCGTGTTATAGATGCTCTGACCTCTTCAAAGTAAGATAATAATGAGTCTTAGTACTGTAGGTCCTAATTTACTGTTTTTGGAGCTTTCAATGAAACGTATAATTGGAATTCCGACTTTTTTTTAAGATATAAGTGAAAACGATAAAACATCATGACCTATCATACTGCATTGCTTCTGAATTGGTAACTATTCAAAATGAGAAGGTTGATACATGTATAGCTTTCCTAAATTAAGGGCTAACTTTGCAAAAGGAAATTCGCACATATTGTGCTATCAGTTTTTTGGCCTGGGGAAGCAGTTTGTAGGCTGCTTTTTCTCCATTAGCATCAAAAGATCCCTTCTCTGAGTGTTCATCTCGTTACAGTTTTATCTACAAAATGCACAAATCTTTAGCTATTACTACATAATTCGAGCAGCTTGATGGATTGTGTCCGTCACAGTTAACAAAAAAAAAAATAAATCACCATGCTAATTTCGATTAACAAAAGGTCTTAAAAAACTTAATAAAAACAAACAAAGCAAAAAGCAAAGACAATTTTAGAGCGTAAATACACTATATTTTCTCTTTAAATCTTGTAATTGATTTATCTTGAAAAGAAAAGAAAAAAAAAACAAAAAAAAACAAACATTATCTGTAACAAAACCATTAGTAAACTAGTGACCTATCTTTGTAATATGGAAGGGAGAGGGAGCACTAGCGAACTGACAAAATCAGTATAATACAGCTCCAAGATACTGTGACAGAATTGGACACTTCCAGGATAACAACAATTCGTCTCGGTATGACTGTGGTGATAGAGCTCTAGTAACAAATAGGTTGCTTCATCCAGGTAGAAATGAAATACTAATGCAATACCTCGGCCGTCACGGTTCTCTATTTACAAAGTTATAATAAAATGAAATTTATAAATATTTACTATTTCATAGATACTATGACTGTGACGTGAACTTTTCATTGGTTATATACCAGGTATATACAGAAAAAAAATTATCATCAACACAATCCAAAACATCAATTGCAATCAATTATTGTTAAACACGTTCTATCAAAGTGTAATGAACTGATTTCAATGTGTTACGTGGAAAGATCAAAGAACTTTAGATCTTTGTCTGCTGATCTGATTGGAATTGTTGCAAGGAAATGTAAACTATTTAGTTGATTTTCGTATTTTTAAGTGTACTATAGCAACATATTAGCTGAGGTTGTAGTACAAACGTTTGTAAAAAATACAATCGAAAAGTATTGAATCATTCTTCTCTTTCCTCAAGATATTTCCTAAATTTCTACACCAAGTATCCATAAATCTTGGGCGCGGGTGTGGATCTCTTACATAAACTTCGTGCTGCCATGACTTCAGATGAGCCAGTTGCCCAGCTATCTTGAGGTCTCCCAGGCGGGTGCCAATAAAGAAATTTTTTTGAGAAGTTACCTTTCATTCACGTCTGTTAAGACATATCCGTGCCACAATGACTTCCTTTCACTGATTCTTTCTTCGATAATACACTTCGTTTTGACCATTTCTCTCTTATGATGCAGTTGGGGATCCTATTCTTCTTATGATTCTATTGAGGATCAAGGACTGTTTTTTTCTTTAAACACTCTTCTAGAAGCCCATTTCCGTGGCATTCAAGGTAATCTTCATGCATCGGATCCATATAATTAATAAAACGCTTTCTACCCATGAGGTGTCTATATACTACATCAAAACACAGAATATAACATCCACGTAACATCCGTGCTTTTATCATGAATATAAAATGTATCTTTGAAATTTGAAATTGAGATATTCCGCTCATTTTCTCTAATATAATACCACTCAGCAGGTACACTTGAAAGGGAAGAAGGCATATTCAATTAGAGGTCGAGGTGATTTTACTGTTTATCACGCCAAAATTGTTACAACAATTTGAAAGCAATTTTCAACTTTTATATTATATATTATTCTATTTACATAAAACACAATGCACACACACATTCTAAAACCATCATTATCACACCTCTGAATACCTCTAATCCCAGTGACATTCACTGATTCCAAAACCTGTTGTTTTTATATATTACACTGTTACATAAGTCAGATGAAGTAAATAATAAACTAAAGCACTTATTAACTTTAATTAACTTGCAAATCCCTTAATTAGGTAGCAGGAAAAAAAAGAAGAAAAACTTTTGAACAATATCTGGAGTAAAGGAGTTCTAAAAACTAATACTTCTAGGAAGTAATACCTCTAAGTTCTAATAATAAGTGTAGGTCTTCTAAAAAGAAGTGCGGGCCATTTAACGTCCACAAATGGATTTATTGAAAGTCTACCACAATTATGATGCATAATTTATCTCTACAAGGATCTTTAAAATTTGAAAATATAATATGCCAAAAAGTGTGATTAAAAGGTGGGGTGATATTATTTTTCTTCTATTCGAACAACTGCTAATTCACCCCGAACACTGCAAACTATTAGGGTCAAGAGAATTTCAAACTGCTACATTCATTCTAGTCAACCATAAACTTCACCTAAACATGAAAACCAAAAGTTTAACACTTAATTATAATAAAATTATAGAAAATCAATAGCAGTGAATAAATAAATAATTAAATGGAAAAATCAAGTGATGATAACAATAATATTGTAAGTAATTACGAATAAGTACAATTGTAACTCAATTCTAACTTCATAGCAACACTAGCGTACAGAATATATTTAATCATAATGTTATCTAATAAAATTATTTTAACAGAAATTAATGAACTGGAAGTTCCAAATTTAGTTTACCTAAATTATTCATCAACCACTAAACAAGAAAACTTTATTAAATTAAAGAATGAAATTTGGTATAGAATAAAAATAAATTTTAAAGCTAAGTGGTATGGGATGTGTTTGGCTCCTTAAAGGGCCAAAAATCATCCGGAGGCTTTTTTTTTTAACTATCTCTAGGGAGTAAGTCATTTTTCCAACTACCTATATTTTATAGCTGTTAGAAATCAGGATCTTCTCCAGACGAAGATTTTTATAAAAGGAATTTGTAAATAAGGTCTTGCTGTACCCAAGTTTTCTAGTTCAAAAGCAGATTTGTTTTTTAATAAAAAAGCAGCATCACAACCAAACTTGAGCATATCAGAATTTGCTAAGCCAGAAATTAACAACATTACCAATTTGTACAAATAAATAAACAAATAAGTTTCCATGCTTAAGCTTCCTTTTTGTTGTTGTGGTGGCTGGTTCCGCAGAACTGGAAAGTATCAGAGACATTTTTCGTGAAAACACTCATTTTTCAAACAGTGTGTAAACCGAATTTGCTCTGTGCAAGTCTGTGTTATCACACTGTCTGACAAAAGCATCCTGGAGATGGGCGAGCGACCGAAACCAATCGATGACCACAAAATGAAGCAGGCTATTACGGAAAATGTCTGTGATGCTTCCTTTTTGTCTTTGTTTGTTGTAATTTATTCATATTTTAAAGATGTAACACTGAAATAGACAGAAATCGACTGATACACTTCTAAAAAAAGTGTTGCAGATTTTGCTATTTAATTGCTCAATAATTGGTATATTACTGTAACCGTGGTAGAAAATTGTTAGGTTTGTTCATGAAATTCACTACAATACGAACTGGGACTCCATCTTGCTGACATTGGCGCTACGCTCACCTTCAACGAAATCTTACTTCCCCCCCTGTGACACCCATCTTATGGCATGGACGAATAGTCTAGCTTTGATGTATCAAGTTTACTCTTAGTAACGTATTTAATCCCAGCTTTCCAATATGCTTCAGTTGTTGAACTTAGAAAATTTCATTAATAATATTTTCAAAGAGCTTGCCTTCTGTTTGACATATACATAGTTACATATAGTTTTTTAAGTTTTTTTTAATTACGTATTTATATTATTCATTGTAAGATAGTTTTGTAAGTTTAATAATACCTTCAAAGAGCTTGCCTTTTGTTTGACATTTACATAGTTACATAAAATAAATTTAATCAAATTTATTTATTCAATTGAATCAATAATTCAAATTCATACATAGTAATTATTTAAGTTATAGGTTTAATTATTTGCAGCTTTTATTAACATAGTTTTCAATTATTAATTAAAAATGTTTTTTAAAAGTATAATTGTGTTATTGTCTTGATTAATTTCTTATCTTCTCAATCATATATCAAAATAATTGTTATAATCATAGTATTTACTATGTAATTGTTTCCTTTATATAATATGTAAATTTAAAATTTTTTTTTAACCAAATGTAATTTGAGGTAAGCAATGCTTTTACGGCATGTACTGACAATAAAGAATTTACTAAATAGAAATCCCAATATTTTCAGGGCTCAAGTCTAAGATCAGAGTCTAAACAATAATCAAGAGTTGAAAGGAAAAATCAATATACTGTAAGTAACCAAGAAGTCAGAAATTAGTCTGCAAGCAGCATTCAAAACCCTATTAAAAATTACCAAAAAGTCTACAACCAAATCTCAAAGAGCTATATCAAGACACAGCTTCTACGAAATAATCAACTGCCTTTACTCAGCTCTCTGTCAAAAGCACTTTTACAGGCTAGAGAGTTCTCATCAAGCTAGCCAAACTAGCTGACCGAATAAGCAAGAGTTCTATTAGATACATCGCTCTAGTGACTCAAGTGACTCATATCAGCCAACATCATCACTAATTGATCGGACACTCTGTTCTGTTTTTAATCTTTTACCTTCGCATGGTAGAGGAGCAAAACAATGGAGTTATAATGACACAATTCAAAGATAAGAAGTGTATTTTCAGAAGGGTTTCAGGATTCTCACTACCCAACTTGATCCGATACTAAAACTCTAAGTGTACTAGAGATATAAAATATAAAATAAATGCCATAAAACACGACCTGAATGCAAGAGGAATCTCTGTAAAATATTTTGATAAGTAGTTTATTTATAATAAGTCACGCCTACATCATTGTCTATTGTCTTGCTGTTATCACCTCTGGATAAGCTATGAATAATTTGAGAAATAAGCTCCGCTTTTACCATCTTAGGATTTGGAATATTAAAAAAAGACTTCGAGACGAGTAGTATTAATCAGTCTATAAGAACCAAACAGTCTATGCCTACGCCAATAGTTTACTCTCGCCTTGTCAATTATACCATTCTCTTCTCTCTTCCTCTCGAAACTTCTATTTCTGGTCACTCATTCTACTCTTTCTCTATCTAGTTAAGTGCAATAAATGATTCTTATTATTTAATTATAATGTATCACAAAGTAATGTCGACTGTTATATTTTACTCTATACTCTTTGCTTTAGATAAACCAAATATCGCGTTACGTAACCCATTCATTTATATCTAGTACCAATTATTTTTTTTTTATTACATTTTATGACTTCTCTTTGATCTTAATCAAAAGGCCAAGAAGCAAGAAGCAAAAATACCATAGTTTCCCCTTTTATAAGATGTATTCCGTATAAAATCGTGGTCTAATTTAAGGAGTTCAAAAACTGATAATTGTGTATTGCCTGCTTCAGAAATACGGAAATTTCAATGCCTCAATCAAATAGAGATGGTACAATCCAAATTTGTTATCTATTTCACTGGCCGCTACGCTATTGTTAGGTTGGAAACTAAAAAAGTCCATTTAATCTTTAAATACGGTCTGAAACTGTTGGGGCAAACTGTTGTACATCTGTGTGATAATAGATTTCCAAAGATCTGTTTTAAAAATTGATTGAAATTAATTGTTAAATATAATAGGTCTCACAATTATGTATCAAATTAAATAATTCTGGCTAAGACTGCATAGCCGACCCCACTTTAGGTTATAACTCTGTTAAATAAATTCAAATTTAAAATCTTAAATGAGTTTGAAATCTATTTACATAAATTAGCTTAGAGAGAGAAAGCAGCTGGACCCTCATATAATTAATTCCCTTTGTAAAACTTAATGTTGAGTAAACAATTTAATTTTAATTCAGTTGGTAAGTCAGCTAAGGATGTCATTTATGGAAAAGGATATCACATATTCAGAGGAAACATCTACAAATCTGTGGAATAATTTAAATTTCTGCTTATACCGTAATAATTCCCTTATTTCATATTTTCTTTGTTTGTCTGACTTATGAAAAACCTCAAGATGAAGTAATTAACTTAAACTTTAATTTTAACGTCTAGAAAATTGTTAAACATCAGAGATATATTTTCCGTGATAGCCTGCTTCTTTTTTTTGGTGATCGACTGGTTTCCGGGCCTTGATACATTTTAAATTTGCTCAATGCAAATCTGTGTTATCTATCACACTGTTTTGACAAAAAGCATCCTGATGATGGGCGAAAACGCCCACTATCACGGAAAATATCTGTGATGTTTTCCAGCTCTGCGGAATCAACCACAAAAAAAAAAATCATTAAATTTTGAAAATCGTTCACATTTCTAAAATATCTATTGTTTTTAATAATTAATGCTCTTAAAATTAGGTAATTTTTATCGACTGGAGAGTTTTGAGGTCCTCTGAGTCCAAAAAAGTGGTTTTTAGAAGTAGTAGAAAAAATAAAAGTATGACCAATGTAACAGTAGCGTTTAGTTATTCTCCAAAGTACCACTTCAAATAACGTATGTTTTTCAGACTAAATAATATTAATATACATTAGAATATTGTTAAAATTGCAAATTTGAAAAAATCGGTTACATACCAAAGTTAGCGACTTCACAGAATAGGTTATTGAGTTTTTTTGGGGAATTTTTTCGAAAAAACCTAATAATTTACTGCAAACTTGGAATGCCAAGTGCACAGATATAAACCTTTTCACTTTTATTTGTAGCATTTGATTAATTGATTGAGATAATTCTGCAGAATTGGTGATGATAAATTTCAAATATTACATGGTTCAGTTTTATTGGCTATTATTGGCTCTCTCTTCTAAACTATATGTAATCACTTGTATTACTTGA
>JAAEAF010004800.1:0-43082 GCA_011037195.1 Triatoma infestans | reverse complement strand
AGGAGACTCGCTATATAAAATAAACCCCGGAGCCAGCCCGCAGCTGGAAGCGCATTTGCTGGGGGTGCGCGGTTTACCAGAGCCTGCTAGAGTGTGTCTTCTCTAGCTTCTGGGAGTGAAGTGTGACCTTTATGTGATCACTTTGCGCGCTGGTTGAGCGGATCTCAACCTGCTCTTAAATGGGTCAAGCGGGGGAGTGCTTCGGCACTTCTGCTATGGTCGGGCACTAAACGACCTCCATAGTTGTGACATTCCCTTCTTGTTAAACGATCCCGTTGCTTGCAACGGGGGACCGGTATACCCCACGTGGGCAGGAACGGTCTTTAAAAATTCCCTCAGTACCGACGACGGAACAGGATAAACAGGGAAAACTGTCAGAACTGCACGAAGGGCCAGCTGCTTCACTAATACGGTGAAGATGTTTGCGCAGAAAGTCGTGGCTTGTTATAAGGTGAAAACAGCAACATATACTTTACGAAGTCTGGTGATATTTTAGTTTTCCAAAGCAAAACTTTCGTTCGGGTTTGCTTTATTAGCAGGTTATCAGTATCTTACTCGACCCTACTCTGTAATTAGCGCTACTGCTTGCGCAAAATTGGCGTGCTCGTTGGGTGTAGGCTTAGAACAACATTTCTTCGCCAGGTAATCAGCTTTTTCGTTTCCTGAGATTCTCAATGGCTGGGAATCCATTCGAAAGCTGTGGTTATAAACAGGTGAAATGCAGCTTTTATTTTCTCTATCCTCTTATCGTAGCTAGTTACTATAGAGGCAAGAGCGTGAATTGCTACTCAGGACTTTAAACAGTACGATTATATGCAGTTTATCCCATTATTCAGTTGAAGAAAACCATTCAATCATCATGACGCCAAGCCGTCTACATATAGTCATAAGGAATAAAGTAAATAGAAAAACCTAGCGTGACACTTCCCCCAGAACAGCTCTAAATTCAATGTTTAGATAACAATGTTGTAAAAATTAAAGTGATCAGACTTACTTTTATATTGTATATAATACACATACAACACGCTGAAGAAAGTCTTTGGAGTCTTTTATATGAAAAAAATCACAAAATAATGAAAATGCATTCAATAAAGTGGTAAGTTCAGTTGCGGAATTTTGTCTGGTATAAACTTATCGGATTTCCTGGTAATGCCCAAATGAAATATCAAATTTGTGGTTTCTGTGACTTTTCATTTTGAGTTATGCTGACCCCATACACATATACAAACGCACAACACAGAAAAATTTCTAACGTTTTTTTTCTCAATCAGCGGACCCAAAATATGTATTTCCCGATGGTAATTTCAATTTCGAAAAATTGACGATTCATTACTGCATCTTACTGTGCAATAAGAGAATGTAAAAATGTAATATAAACGAGTTTAATCTGTTGTTAACAGTTAACAGAATTTTGATTCGAAATTTCCGGTAATTCATGATTTTTTGGCCGTCTTATTGGATTCAATAGTGAGGCTTCTTTTCATGCCTATACAAGAATCTTTATGCATTATAGTGTCTATATATTTAGTGCAATCAAGTTAAAATAACAATAGTCGTAAATGTAATGCGACTGTATCTTTTAGGAGTTTGATAAGATACTGGGAACTGAGAAGGTTTTTTTCAAAGATATACTTATCCTAGAAGAATGACAGCAACGCCAATTTTCACTATTTTCGATCTTTTTAAACTTTTGTTGCAAAACCGATTATTTACTCCTTTCTATTATAATATCAGTGTTGGAATATTTAACTACTGCCTTTACTTTCTCCTACTAATCAAATCACTAGTAAAAGGAAGTATTCCGCTAGTATAAATATTTCAAAATTCAGTATTCACCGGAAATATATGTTTTGAGGTCTCTGATTACGAAAAATCGTAGAAACCTAAAACTTGGTATCTTGGAACCTCAAATACTATCGCATCTGACATGAAGGTTTCGGACAAAAGCCATCAACCGAAACTACGACTTTACTAAATGATTTTTTCCAGTTTTTCGCGTTTTTCCCGAAAAGGGCTCAACGATTTTGTACAAACTTATACTATTTAGTGACATTAATACCTATAACTTTTACGTGAATCATTTTTCCCGGGAAAATTGATTTTTTGGTAGGGGGGATTCTGGGGGAACAGTAGCGCTAAGCTATCCTCTAAAGAACTACTTCAGTACAATGTATGGTTCTACCATTAACACAATATTAATTATATATAACAAGTATTGGTAGAATTTCACATAACCGGAAGTGCCGAACTTTACAGAACAGGTTTTCATGATTTTTTTTTTCTCGAAAACGGCTATAACAATTTCCTTTAAAGATGGAATTGCTAACTGCATAGATATTAACCTATTATCGCTTTTAATTTGGAACATTTTCCACGAAAACCTGATTTTATATTGTTTGCGGACTTTTTGGGGTTTACATTTTTTCAAATGTTATAAGTACAAAATTGTTATATTCAAATGTTATATTTTTTGTACAAAAGGCAGTAAAAAAAGAGCCGTATAAGTGTTGCATACCACAGATTTTTTTTTTCATAACTTATTTTTTCTAAATTCATTTAATCAGGACGTAATGTCGATATCGCAATTCACCAAACTAATGTTAATGCGCGTATTTTAAATTACATTATATTTATATGGTTTATATTTATACCATAGTATAACCCGCCGGATGACAGTTAGATAGAGAATATTAGACATATACTTTCCTCCTGTATAAGGTAAGTATTTTGTAATTATAATTTTGACATTAATTTAAATATATCTTACAACTAAAATAACGTTACTAGTTGGCTCTTAGAAACTAATTGGCTACAAACGTCAATTGTTAACATGGTAAACCACGTAAGTGGACACAAACTAATTAATCCTAAACAAACTATTAAATATTGATTAAATTGCGGTTTAACGGAATTTTTTTTTTTAAGGAAATTGGAGTTCTGAATGATCCTAAAATAGAATTAAAGTCACTGTATCCATAAACTCCATAAATTGGAAAGTCCGTTGTCTTTTGTTTAATGTCAGGGACAAATTGGGTTATCATCTTTGACACTAACTTTACCTGCTTCTGTTTGTCATCATTCTTATTCAATAGTCACCCAAGTAATCTTCACTTGCTCTAATCGGTTGTTTTTTAATTTCAACCGTGTTGTTAATAGCAAGAAGTGCCATATTGTAGTGGCGTTTTTTTTTTGAGAGGTGGATCGAGAAAATGATAGATATGAAAAGGTATAATGACTGAACACTGAATATATTTTAGCACTTAACAGAGTCCTGCAAGGACTTTACATAGTTGAAATAGAAAGAGTGTTGTAGCCTGGGAGAAAGACAGGCTGAGCTGGCTGGGTAGTTATGATGTTTTCTTGATGATTGTGCCCTAGACTGAATATAAACTTCTTCTCTTCTTTTCATCTGGTTGAGAGTAGCTAGCATGATGTAATTGATTATTGCCTACAGCAATACCATAAGACACCGTCCATAGCTACATCATTCCATACGTCACATGAGGCGTGACATTTATCCCTACCACAAACGGTTCAATTCTAACAGTCGGAGAGACAAAGATTCACCTACCTAAACCTTAGCAAACAGGAAGGAGAAGTTAAGGAGAAATAAGGGAAGTTGAGAAATAGTATATAAATGCTAGATACTCTCAACGGGGGAAAAGAAAAGTTTGTATTAAGTCTAGCACACACACCTTCAAGAAATCATTCTCAATCACTCTGTCTGTCACTGAGCTCAGTCCGTCACTCTCTCACGCTATCATACTCTTTCTATGTCAGTCTGTGTAATGTCTTTGCGGTAACTGGAATATATTTCAGTCTTCATTAAGTCTTCCTTTACTCATTTTCTCTTCCCTGCCCACAAAACAGTAAAATTAGAAAAAAAAAGCAAAAAACAATTGCTGAACCAAGCAAAATGGCAGAAATAGTTACATTTGTAACAGTACGATTTGGAAATTAGGGAAATCTTGAGAGTAAATTAGTTATTTCAGAAAATTTGTCAAACATTACTAGGCTGAAACATTCACTGACTCTGTTACTGCACTGATTACAATTCAAAATCAATAAATTGTCTTCAAACATGGATGTTTTACTAAAGTTTATTTAGCTGCAATGAAAACTAGAACGTAATGATTTTTTTTATTTAATATCCGTCAACAGCATCGAGTGGATACCAAAATTATTTCTATTTAATCTTTCTTTACATTCCAGTCAGCTTCACGGAGCCCAAGTGCTGCCATGCTATCCTGGACATCCACAATCCACAATCTCTTTTTGGCCTTCCCTCTTCCTAAGATTACTTGTTTTGTCAGCCACTGGTCATCACCGGTTCTCCTTACATGACCTTAGCAGTCTTTTTGTAACCATTGAGAACAAAAGGTTTTTCTCTGCATGTACGCAATCGCTTATCTGGAAATTTGGAATCCACTGCACTCGTGAAATTGCGCAGCTTCCTCCAGAAATCCATTTTTATGGCTAAGAGAGCTTCCAGGCCATTTTCTTTTTAACTATCCAACTTCGCAAGCACATAAACTTCGCAAGCGCTAAAGAAGGAGAAGATGGCGAAAAGAGCTCGTCTCTGGAACACACTCCCGGGACTGAGGCAGGCCAAGGTCTATCTGGGAGGCTATAACCAGGAAAGGTCGAAGGCCCCTCCACCAGTCTGAGTAAGAACAAGATCCGTATCCTCACGGGATTTCTTACGGGGCTCTGCGGACTCAGGAGACACCTGAGGAAGCTCGGCCTAGAAGATGATGGCACGTGCAGATTCTGTGGGGAGATGGAGGAAACTCCGATCCTACAGACTGGGATGCCGTCATTCAAAGAAGATTTAATATAGTATGGGTATTTAATCGTTACCAGATAGGGGAGGAGGAAATATCCACCCTAGAACCCTCCAGGATCTTGGGATTCCTTAGGAAGCTCAAGCTGGAGAGGGTGCTGTAGATGAGCAAGCTCATCTACGACACCAGAGGGGTTCAATAGATCATCAAATGGTCACACTACAGAACCCTAAAAAAAAAGCAACCTTTAAATACGAAAATTTTTCGAAAGCTTGACACGATTGGAATGCTACCTTTTTTTTTGTAAAATGAGAAATTAAAAACAAAAAAGAAAGGAAAAAGTAAAACTTTCTAAAGTCAAAGAATTATGAAATAATAATAGTAAAAAAAAAGGATAATTTTTATATATTTTGAGTAAAATTACTGAAATACATAATTGGGTAATGAAAACTCTGTCACAATGATTAGAAAGAGAGGGTGGTAAGCGACAGAGAGAGACCAGGAATTGGTTGAGTGGTCAGAGCGTAAACTGTAAACAACAGTAAACATTTGCAATAAACAACAAACCTGGATAGAATAATGTTCAAGTAAACAACACAGTGTGGAAACTCAATATGCTGCGCTAATGTCTCTCCTCTTACCTGAAACAGAAATAACAAAGCAGAACTTTAGTAAATTTGTGTAAAACGTGCGTAAAACTATGGGGTGATGTGAATATACCCAGCAGGTGGCCAGGCCAATATTTATGCTTTGCTTGATCACTTTCATTTTTTTCTTAGATTTATTTCATTGCAAATTAATACAATACACTAAAGATTATGCAACTAGGATGATTAATTGTGAATAAATAAATATAGATTAGTTTTTAAGATTACATTTAGATAAATGTTAATTTTATTTATTTCTATACTGTTATTAAATTACCATAATTTCCTCTTTTTTTTAAAAAAAAGAAAGAAAAAAAATTTAAACGCTCTAAGGTTGAAAGATTTGAATAATTATTTACCATCCTGAAAGAATAACATTCTAAAAAAAGCAATTAGAATTAACGCATTCAATCTATGAAACAAAAAAAACTATTGAAATAAAAACATCCATGTTATTTTATATAACAAAATGATGTATTAATTCTGTGCGTAGTTTAAAGCGAAATCATTTTTGAGAAAAACGGGTGGAGGAGAGGGGGGAGAAGAAAAACATGAATAAAGATGGACTTCTTGTTGATGGATATTGACCGAAACCTTCGTCTGATGTGGTAGTGGTAGCAGACAAGGAATATCAAGTTTGAAATTTGTATGATTTTTTTCATTTTTAAGATATTGTTCACATAAACAAACATGCGCGCACACATACACACACGAAGTGATGGACAAAATTGAACATATATTTATTTAAATAGGAACTATTAAACAAATTATTGTAATTTTATATATTATGAAATATGATTAATAAATGACAATAAGTTATATAATACATTGTATTAATTAGTTTAATTTTCAAATTCTCAATTTTTCACCACCATTAATCAGCCAATTTGTTTTAATTAATTTCAATATTTTATCCATAGCCCTTTTGCTTTCAAAACTCCACTAATTCCATGTGGCATACGTTCTACTAACTTCAGATAATAATCTGGGTTTCTTTGATTCCACTTTTCTTGGATCAGCTCCACATAATGTCTACAGAGGTGGCTGGTGTTGCATAATCATTTTGTAACTTCTTTTTTTTTTAGTTGAGCCCACAAATTCTCAGGATAGGATTAAGATCAGGACTTTGTGTGCTGGCCATTCTAAAAAACAGTAAATCCGTGATCACTTAGCCAGGTGCTGAACCGATTTAGCCATGTGTTTGGGGGTCATGATCATGTTGAAAAAAATGATGACTTTTCGTTTTCACAAAAATGGCATATTTTCAACCATTTATCTGGGGAAATGTTATTGTAAAAATTGATTTATAAATATGCTGCTTTATAATTCCATTTATTCTGTGAATGGCTACAAGGCTATATAAGCTGTTATGCACCCCCAATGTTTCAGAGTTTGTTCCATACGATGAAGCTTTAAACTTAAGTGTTACCTTTTCCAATACCAGCATCTTCCATCTATTTTTTGTTTCACCTGATTACATTACAAGTTTCCACTGCTCACTGGACGGACCATTCTTTATAATTCCTGGGAAAACTTATCGAGCTTTAATATTTCTTTTAGAGAGCATCGGTTTTTTTTTTCTTTTCGTTGCATATATATTTTCCCTCCTTCAAGGCCTTCATTACTGCCAATTTGCTGATTCTTTTATCTGTTGTTTGGGCTAATAAATTTATCGCCTGCTTGAATTAATCTCCCTAATAATCTTCGGTCCGGGGGGGGAGTAGTTTTCTTTGGTCGACCTCCTGGATTTGATGGAACAGTGGGACAATATTTTTTTCTTAATTTCTTGTACACAAGATTGACTTACTGAACACTCGTTTGAAATTCTTCTCGTAGAAAGAGACCTGATTGTAACTGTAAAATTACTTTCTTTCTCACAATGATTTCATTTTTTCTTTTTCATTATTATGAAATCGAAATTACACATTAAAAACAAATAAAAATTGACTATTTTTGACGCACTAAAGATATTGAAACCTTACATAGTACTGAACTGGTGTAATGTTTATTTCAATATTTATTATGTTTAGAGTAAACATTAAGGTACACACTGATTATTTTTTTTTTTTTTTTATGGAGGGGGGAAATGCCTTCGCACAAGTGTGGGACTCGCACCCACTAAAAACCCCCTCCTCCCTCGCAGGCATACGCCCACCCCGGAACTGCTAACGTATTACTTCGGGGTGGTGTCTCGTAATACGCCCTAATGGGCCCACTCCAGACTAGCTAGGCCCTGTTCTCGGGGGCTCGAGGTGCCGGTTCATCTCAGTAATCTTCATCCGAAGGGCCGACCGGACAAAGATAGCAATCCTGCCCCACCGGTCTCTTCGGATGAGCATGGTCCTCACCACCGTTTCCGGGGTAACCCTCCCGATTTTAGCCTCCAGCCTTCGTCTTTCTCTCGCCCATCCCCCGCACACGAAAAAAGGTGTGGTAGACGTCGTCTCTGGGGGCGACCCCGTATATGCACTCCGAGTCTCCCACCTTCCCCACCCTACACAGATAAACGGCAAAGCAACCGTGTCCCGTAAGAAATTGGGTGAGAAAGTAGTCGAACTCGCCGTGCTTTCTACTCACCCATTCCTCCAAGCTTGGGATGAGCCTTGCCGTCCAACTACCGCGATGCTCCTCCTCCCAACGCTCTTGCACTTCATCAACATGGTCCTCCTGGCTACCAATCTGGCCTCCGCCTCACTAATCTCGGCCTTCATCTCCGGGACCTGCTATCTCTCCTGCGCAATGAGGTCGATAGGAGCTCTACCCCTGCAATCACCAAAACCGCAGGCCCCGACACAGTGCGGGACGCACTGGCGATCCTCAGAGCGCCCTCCTCTGCACCGCGGTCAGCTGCTTCTGGTGTCGTTTCTTTTTTAGGGCTCTAGCCCAAACCTCGTATCCGTAAAACTGATTATTACAAGTGATCTATCAACTATAATCTAATCCAAATTCAAAACAAACAATTTCAACTTCTTTGATTGTTTAAAAATTTGTTTATTTTGAACCGGTATCGTTCAATACATTATGTGAAATGCACTTAGATTATATACTTCATCAATATCGAACTTTGACTTTTTCTTGACAACAATTAGTACAAGTACAAATTATACTTACTAAATTCTGTTCTATAGCAAAATGGATAAATTTTGTAAACATAATATTATATCTTTATTTAGTACAATTGTACTGGTTAATTTATCAGCACTATGAGATAAGATATTGAAATTGATCTATTACTGGTGCCCCCCCTATATTGTAGAATAGGCACATTTAATCAACTTTCTTCTGTTCACAAAACTCTTTCATCTTCATTATTAACTTCAATATCGTGCTCCGGCTGTATAAGAAACTGGGGGTAAACTTGTTTTTATCTATTTCTCTATTTTTACTTTCTCTTACTACTAGTTTTTACTACTATTGTTTTATTTTCTTGCCAAACTTTCTACAAAAATCAATAATACTCTCATCTAACCGATAGATAATAAAAATTCATTTTTTTCTTTCTCTCTCCCAACGTCTAAAATGATTTTGGCCTTGAATGAAATTGACAACGATGAAAGGTCATAATATTTGACTGATATAGAATTTTTTATTCTATCCTTCACTTTTTCTAGATATTTATTGGAAAGTTTATTTCTTTTATATATATTTTTTTTACTATCACTTACTATTAGTAATGCCGAAGTATTGTAACAGTACCACATTTTAGAAATTGATTTTTCATTAGGAAATAGACGTTTCGAAGTCCCCTGAGTCTAAAAAAGTATTTTTTTATTTCTTTTTTTTTTTTTTAGAGAATCGTCTGCGTTTATGAGTGCGTGTTAACAGAAAATCTCAAAAACGAAAAGTTGCAGGAAACTTAAACTTGTTATCTGATTAGGATTTCAGTCAAAATCCATCAACCGGAAGTGCCATTTTACGGAATACTTTTTTTCTCTCCCTAGTTTTTCATGATTTTTTTCAAAAATGGCTCGAACGATTTCCTTTAAACTTGCTATATCAACTACACATACAAAGAGCTACAACTTTTATTTGCAACATTTCTCCGGATAAAGTCACTTAAGGGGGCTTTTTTGGGGAAAGCAATTTTTAACATTTATTGCCGTTGTTACTTCATAAACAAAAATTAGAAGCCTAATCTTCTAACTTACTTCCTTACCTATTTTTCTTCATAACTTTTTTTATGGCAAGAGATATTTAAAAAATAACTTCGACATTGTATTTAAATTAAAATTTATAATAAAAATAAACTAAATTGTTAATTAATAGCTTGGTCACCCATAATATCATATTAAATTTTAAACAAGCTCAAAATAAACTTTATGGTGTCCTATTGAAGCAGAATTTTATAGTACGATAATATCTCATCTCGTTCAAAAGTTAAAACAGCGAACAAGTGTAGTAGATGTTTTTGGGGTTTGGACAGAAGAGAAATAATTAAGTTAAGATATAACTTCGACTTACTGAACACAGTTTATATTGTATGAAAGTATATTGTACTGCAAGGTACCCCTCCCTCCCCTATGGCGCAACAGCCCATAAAGGGCCATAACTTGCCAGACGGCGCTTTGAATAGGGAGGCGTGTGGTAAGCATGCCGCTGTTCCCACGCCGTTTAGTTCCGGCCTTCGCTATCTAGGGCGCTACTAGCTGTAGCTTCCCACTCTTTATCACGATGTTGGGTAAACACCGACTTTGCTCCCACGGGAATCGAACCCTGAATTCTCGCGCTAGCCACTAGATCAACGCGTGAGGACGCAAGGACTTTACACTGTATAATTTAAGAGTGGGATTATGGTAGCGTGAGAAGAGAGTGGCAGACTGATTGGCAGAGTAACTTTTGAGAACGATGTTGGTAGAGTGTTGATGGTTGTTTGAATGAAGTTTAAATGAGAATGAGTCGCCGGTCAGGTACCCTTTTTAAGTGGATGGCTAGATTAGTTTCTATTCTCTTTATCATCTCTAGCTACAGACAATACTGCCTATCACCGAACAATGAGCTGTAGAGGTTTCTAGGAAGAGAAAATCTAAAGGCAGCACTGCTGGATTTGCACCCGGGATCTCTGTGTGGGAGTACAAAGCGCTATCACTGAGCCTAATCTCTAACGGAGCACTTATAGAAATTCTATCTTTTAAGAAGTAGTTCTATGAGAATTGCAGTTAGGATAAAGATGTGAGCGGTACAAACAAGATTTTTCTTAATCAAGAACCGGAAAACATTTATTTCAGATTAAATTCGATTCAGTCCTACAAGCATATGAGAAGTATAATTGCTTTTCATTTTTATTATTTCAGTCAATCTCAAAATATTTTCAGTGAAAACTAAATTCTGAAAATGTGATAGGTCCTGTGATAGGTATGCAATATTAGAAAAATAATGTGAACTCATACAATATAATGAAAAATGTTTAAAGATAAAACGAAGCATAATGAATTAAAAAAAAAAAATAATAATAATAATATTCAAGAGACGAGAAGTTATTATTCAGAAGTTGTTAAGCCCCTATGTTTTACTTCGTATTTGTTTAAACTAACAAGCCAAGCATATATATTTATTGAAATAATGTCTGTAGTTTGCCAAGACAATACTCATATCAACCGTTATATTGCTGAATTTTAATTTTATTACACAAATTCCAATATACATGTAAACATAATTAAAAACTAAATATCTAATATAAAATTACAAGTTTTATTAGAAAATTGAAATATCATGATGTAATCATAATGACTAAATAAATTAACGGATCTTTTATTGTTACATTAATATATCTTAGTGACTGTTTACATATACAATTTTAATGAGTATTATTAGAAAGTGTAGAATAAAAAGAAGAATATTATTTCTATCAATCATACCTACTAGGAAATTTCTAATAACATTAGAATTAATGTACTTTAATACAGCTGTAAGTAACAATAATTAGTCTGAAGCACCTGTAGTTGCTTAATTTAAGTATAATAACAGTAAACAAGTAAAATTCATTTGTTTTTTCTTCTTAAAAAAATGGTCTAGAATTGTTCCAGAAATCCCAAAGTAAAATCTATTTTTGAATATGTGTATATGTCCGCATTACTGGATAACATCAGTGGATGGAAGTTACGTTAAGAAAAACGAGCAGAGCTTGCTCAAAGTATTAATACAATTAAATGACTATATTTTTGTCCTACATTCAGTATTCGTAGAATAATACTATTTGTAGTACAATCAAGCAAGTATAAAATTTGTCCTATGGCCTAAAACACTGCATAAAATTTTGAATACTACTATAACTAGGTTAATAATGATCTGTAACCAGATGAAAATGGAATTGTTTGTTTAAGAACAATGAATGAGTGATTATATTGAGTTCTGTAAATATATTGGCAGAATAATGCATAAACTTTACACTTCCTTTCTGGGGGTGGGGAAAGAGGGGTGAATGACCAAATAAAATACCATGTATAAAAAAATAAAACAGTAAACTAAACATCCTAACTGAAATATTACATAAACATTTATGTATAAGGATCAATAAAGTTAGTGATAGATACCAAGACAAGAGAGACTTTCACCTTATTGATATTCAAAACTACCAAACGGATGCAGTATACTCAGTTCTGTTGGTAAGTACACGTGCTTCTCATTGCAGGAAGTAGTTTTTAAGGATGCTGACCAAAACTAGGTTATGGTAATAATTATAATATAATACGACTATTTTAAATGAAATGAATCATTTAGACCAAGGTTTTCTCAAATGTTTTTCCAAATGTGGCCTGCTAAAGAAAGACCGTTCACAGGAACTTCCCCTCTGCACAGGTGTGATTTTCACCTGTGGCGCTCGCGGAATATTCTGGTGCCCCGGTTGAGCACACAGATTTTGACTGGTATGGTAAAGGAAAGAGGCGAGATTACTTCAGTGGTAGTACAATAGAATAGCAACACGAAAGTCTCAGGTTAGACTCCAGCAGTGCTACCCTTAGATTTTCTCAAGCCTCTACAGCTCACTGTTCGGTGAAGGTACTACCATTAGAGACTAGAGAACACTGTCCAAAAACCGGAAGTGCACTGAGATGACTCTGAATTTAAAGGTAATTGGATAGCTTAGGGCTTGTCCGTCTTCACAGACAGACAGACGACTGTGGTAAAGGAAAATTTTTATACTTCAAAGTCCTTCAAAGTTGGTATTTTTATTTAATATGTAGCTGCTTCTAACATTATTACGTAGACACTATACTACACTGAAAATGACATTTTAGAACAGGTTATATTTTATAGCTTCCCCAAAAGACCATAAAATTATTTTTCTCAGAAAAAAATATAAATACAAATGATAGGCCTGGTTATTGTCTGTCTCAATGTGGTTACTGTCTCAAACCTAAAAAAAAAAAATCGTTGCAGCTTGTTTTCAAGAAAGAACTAAGTCACGAAAAAGTATGTACATATTCAAAATATGTAGGTCATATTAACGGATATTGAACATTTAAGTTTATGCAACAAACATGGAATTATAGTGACAAATTATGGAGAGCAAACAGAATGTTTAGACAAATTGTTAAATAAATTTTACTTAGAATTTAACCAAAAATTGCATAACAGTATTTGTAATGCGAAATTTCACAAATTATATAAAGAATTAAATAGTGATTTGGGGGTAAGGCATTACACATTATCAGTAGTAATTCTGCAGATCTTATAAATGTTATTATGAAATTGAGGGGTGAATTATTTAGTCTTAATTATAGTATTGGCAGGTCTGAATCTGGCTATCAATGTGCCTTGTGCAATACGGGGAATATTGAGAATGTTGTACATTTTTTTGGATTATGTCCCGTGTTGCAGGAATTTAGAATAAGATGGTTAGGTAAGAACTACCTGGCTAGGGAGGAGATGGTTAATTATTTAAATGGGATGTATGGCTGGCAGAACATATAATAGGTATACACGGGAGGCATGGGCATATAGATTATTTCTTAAAAGAGAATTTAATTTTGATTAAGGTATTATCAAATTTTGTAATTGTATTAATTGTTAAAACAACTTTCCTCTTTCTTTTTGTAATAAGAATTTATTTTGATATATTGTATTCTAATCACTAACATGTATGTGTTTTGGTTTTTTTTTTTTTTCTTTTTATGTTTGTTTTTATAAGCTCAATTTTGTACAAATTAAAAGAAAAATCTAAATAATTAGCTATTAGTTCAATTAGTTAAACATGAGTCAACTTGGCAGACGGACCATAATCCATGCTCAAGTGTTTGTGTTTTTTTTTATTTTTGTAAAGAAAAGAAAATATATATTTATTTTAATAAACACTATATTATTATTATTATTATTATATTATTAACGGATATTGACCAGAAACATATGTACACCTAAAATGACAAGCTAAAAACTTAATATCAGGTTTAAACTGCCACACACATATATATATTCTCTAAAATGCATTTAAAACACTATAAATATACTGAATATTCGCTAGAAAAAAAAAAAAAAACTTAAATTCGTTTTTTTTCCTACGAAAAACGTCACATGACGGAGGGCATGCGAGAACAATCTCGAACGCGAACACTTCACCATTCGAAAACTGAAATTCGTACACAGTGAACGCAAAACAAGTATTTCCGGTGAATAACAATTTCCACGAATTATTTTACTTCCTCTTACCTCAGTATGAAGAAAAAAAAAACAACTAAAAAAGGAGGAAAACAAAGTATAAAAATATCTCATTGAAGTATTTTGTTATTTCTCATAAAACTTTTCATTCGCCAAGTGTATTGGATATGATTGGAATGGATGAAACTTTCTTTAACCTTTTCTTCTATTAAATTAAAAATGTTTATATATACAGTTTGAAAATTGTTCGAAGGTAGCAGAAAGGAATAAATATGAAGAGAATTTCTCAATGGATGAATGAGAACTTTTTCTGTCAGAAACATAAGTTGTAAACTGTTCACTAATTTCATTCAATAGGACTGTTTATAAGCGAAAGTTAATTACTTCGCTTTTACACATTACAGTGGAAGTTTTATCCTTTATTGTCTTAATGTTCACATAAAAATCTGTTGTCAACACATATATAAGACTTTCCCTGAATGCAATTCTCTCATAGTTCTGTTGGACAAATTTTCATTAGCGTTACCAATCTACCACTATAAAAATAAACTTTTCCAAAAATATATTTGAACTAAAAGTGACCAGCAGTTTAAAAAAGGCCAAGTTTAAAGGAAGTCCTCACATGTTGGTCTAGTGGCTAGCGCCCTCGCCTTTCGTGCGAGAATTCAGGGTTCGATTCCCGTGAGGGCGAAGTCGGTGTTGACCCAGCATCGTTATAAAAAGTGGGAAGCTACAATTAGTAGCGCCCTAGGTAGCGAAGGCCGGAACTAAACGGCGTAGGAAGTGCTTACCAAACGCCCGTTCATGGGCTGTTGCGCATTAGGGTGAAAGTTTAAAGGAAAGGCGTTAAACCCGTATTCCAGAAAATTCTTGATTAACTCAGAAACCATTCTAGAAAGACGCAGATCCTATTTAACCGATATTCTTCTTATTTGGTACTTCCTAAACATATTCCAAGCCTTTCCTGAATTTACTTAGAATCGTATTGTATCTTGAAATACCACTTTAAAGAGTAGTCGAAAAACCACACTTCCCTTCCACATATCCTTTCAAAAATAATTTACCTAGTCGTTGTTTGTGATTAGTATGAAATAACTGAAGGCAATCTTTGTGCAGTTTTGGAAAAAAAATACCGAAAAACTGAACATCTTCATGTCGAATCTCATGAATATACCGAAACAGAATATAGAATATCAAGTTACAAACTTTTGCTGTGATTTTTTTATTAACATTAAAAATGTATTATGGGTGGATAATAATTTGAATGTAACGTTAGTTTTATTATTTAAGGTTTTACGCGGATTTAGTGGTGGTAAATTTGGTGGTGGGATAGGAACGGGGGGAGAAAGGGAATGTGAGAGTGGGGGATTTTTATTTGAATATTACTGTCAAAAAATCATAATCTATGTTTGAATTAATTATTATTATTATTTGATCTTTTTTAATTTTGGGAAATTATCTTTTAATCGGTGTGTAATCAATTTCGAATTCAAATGGTTATGAAAACCATAAAACATTGCTTGATATATTCGTGAAAATACCCCGATTTTTTTATTTTTATTATTAAACATTTCGTTCTCCGACATAAAAAAAAAAAAAACAAACACAGATCACTCGTTAAAATCATTTTTCATACTTTAGGGAATTAGCATACCTACATGTTTTTTTATTGAATACTCAATTTCGAAAATTCTGACACAATCTCAATAGTTCCTCTTATAGCACGAAGTAAAAATAAAAATTCCTTTCGCGCGCTTGAAGTATTTGAGACAAGGAATCATACAGGGGAACTTTTCCATTGCCTGGAGGGATTCCATTCTGCATGATTCTTGGTTATAAGATTCATATCTTATATCATACAGAAATACGTTGTCGTCGTCTCAGAATTTAATGCTTGAAAAGAAAATGGATGAAATAAATTTTGATCGCGCTTTATAAAATATGATTTTTTTTTTTTTTAAATAAAGCGCATCAACATCTATGTCATTTCGCCCGCAGTTTTCTCAGTGCACTGCCAGTCTCCGGACAGTTCTCTCGTTACAGACAACACTATCCATCACCAGACAGTGAGTTGTAGAAGCTCCTAGGAGGAAAATAAAATAATAATGAATAAATGTATTTAATATTGGCAAACAGCCCTATAAAAGATAGATAGTTTTAGACAAGAAAATATTGCAATCAGAGCATTTTTAATTTCCTTAGTTTATGATAATAGTAGGAGTGGATTACAAAAGGACTCTAGATTGGAAGGCAAAACACTAGATTTTAAAAATCATGTAATCCAAAATACTACAATCAATTTTCTCAAATTAAGGATGAAAATTAGGAGAATGAAACAGAAAATAAACGCTGAATGTTTTTGTATTTGCACTTTGATTACATAATTTTTGATTGATTGATTTATTAATTTTCATAAAATCCTAATAAAAAATGTTCAGCCTATAATATGCGTTTACATGAAGGTAGTCTGAAGGTATTTAATTCAGAATGATTTCACTGGAATATTTCAATTTTGGTGTTGTGAGATGTTCCTGTTATTTTCTGCTAGTTCATGGTGCCTGCCAGTGACGTCTGCCAGTGTCAGTCTGTAGTAAGTCAGTTTATCAACTGCTAGCTGTCAGTCCAGTCTTGATACAATCCCCCCGTTATTAGTCTTCTTTCTGAAACTGGAGTTGTTTGCAAATTATTTTTAAGTTATTATAATAAGTTTTTGCACGATAAAGACGAGTTGCTACCTATTCTGTTCTCGTAATTATATACATAGAGCAATAGAAGGTTCTAATGCAGCATTTTTTTGGGGGAATTTTAGTGTTATTAATCATTTAGTGTGATAATCCAATGAATTTAAAGTTTACAACGGAAGATGAAGATGTGAAGATGTAGAGGACTCGGTGAAACTTCACTGTGAGCTAAAAGAACTATTGCGACTATTTGAGTGCTCAGTTCGCACACTATATGTAAAAGTTTAGGAATATAGAATAAGTACAAATGTTAGTATGCCATGTTGAGCTGAAGTTTGCTGCTTGTGCATTATCCAATAAGGATGCTTGAAAATGAAGAGGCGGTAAAACCACAACTGAGTCACTTTCCTTTGTTTTGCTGAACACCTTACAAGAATTTGCTATTCACACCTATAATGACCCGATAATGGAAAAAATTCTTATGTAACTGCTTTTTAGAGTAAGTAATGAGATCCTGTCAAATTATTGAAAAAGATGTCGAAGATTTGGTTCTAAATTATCGCAACCGGAAGTGCCACATAAATATGAGATTATTTCCAGTATTTTTGCGATTTTCTCTAAAATGATATCGATAATTTTCTTTAAACTCTGTAATATATATATACATATACATATAAATTATTAAATTGAAACATTTCCTCATAAACATTGATTTTTTTGGAAATTCTGATTTGCTATGAAAAGCTTTCTTCTGTGTAAAGAGTCATTTCCGTGTAATTTCTGGTTCGACATTTTGTGAAATTAAGGTCGATCAGGAGGAATTGATAAAATTCCAATTTAGACTTAATAATTTATGACTTTATTCCTGATATTTTCCAGAAATGTTGATTTTAATGGAGATCTGTGTGATATGACTCAAAATTGCCAAATGAATCGTATTTCCACGAAATGCATTTTGATTTCCTTTTACTGTTGTAAGTGGAAATATTGCGATTTTCGAAATGGAAATTTCACTGATTTTTGGTAAAAGTTATATATTTTAGTTGTGTGCGAAAAAAATACTCGTATTTCAAAAATGAAAAAAAAAAATCACGAAAACTTGATATATTCCATTTGGTACCATCATGCAACTAACATGAAGGTTCCATTTGGAATCCATCAACTGGGAATTATAACATTAATAAATTATATATAGTTTTCCGATTTTTTAAAAAAGTGGCTCCAACGAATTTCTTTAAAATTTCTTCCACACATAAACCATAAATATTTATCGTTTTTTATTTGGAGAAAACGTTTATTTCTAAGAAAATTGATACTGAACCTTTATATGTTTCCCTCTAATTTGCTATGTATAGTGGAGTATTTGTGCAGTTAGTATTGCAAGGACATTACAGAACTGATGCTACAGAAAGTGGTAGCGTGAATAGAAATGGCAGATTGAACTGGCAGAGTATTTTTGTGATGGTGATGTTTTTTTTTTGAAGTCTGTAAATATGAGACTGAATTTGTTTGAGTCTAACTAGCCCTTATAATATAGACTAACTTCACCTATTTCTCCTACAAGATCTCTTAAGGGTTGACGTAAACGGATCTTTATCTTCCATGAGATTCGTTACGTCACATGTAACGTGACAGTTGGACGGATTTCCAATGATTCTTTTTGTTGTAATGGGACAGCAATTAAATACAGGGCCATTTAAGTCTATCTCCTAAAATATGTTAAGAAGTTATATTGAAAACAATGATAGAATTCCAAATCTGAAAAATTAGTTAGTTAACCGGGAGTGCGCTTTTATTAATTAGGTTAACTTTTACGTAATTAATAATTAGGTTGATTAGATTAAATTAGGTGTATTTTTGAGACTTTTCTTGAAAAAAACTGGATTCTTTAAATATGGAATGCTATACTGTTCATTAAAAAGCCAATCACAGTTTCCAGGAAAAAATATATTTTAAGAGAGTACTCGGGAACCTATGATTTAGGCTTAATTTAAATTGCTTTGGCATACTTTACTAAATGATTTGCGAGAGCTCTACCAAACACTGTAATCACTTCTGGAAATACGCGTAATCTCGACCATCTATCTTTATTTATATGTAAGCAAATCCAGTTTAACCTTTTTTGAAAACTTCATAACTTTAAGGAAAATTTTAATTAGATTTATATTAATTACAATAAGAGAGAGAGAGAGAGAGAAACGTCGTGTGAATTTTTCACAACAGATTTTAGTGTTTGTTAAAGGCAACTAAATGTAAATTGGAAAAAAATAAAAATTGTCCCCTTTAAATTGAATAAATGCAGATTAAAAACCATGTGAATATTTCACACTACATTCACACTATTTTGTGATACAATGGTAGTTTAATAAACGTAGATTTTTAAACAGTAGAAAGTGATAACAGTTTATAAGGAAATAGTGAAGATACGTAAGAAGGAAGGAGAATGAGAAAGTTTGAATACGGATAGAACATAATAGAGATGACAGTGAGCGTTAGAGTGGGGTGGTAAGCGGTCGGGAACACGAGCTGGCGCGGTGGTAGACCCTGACCTAATTCTGTACAAAACTATGTACTATGGATTTAGCCTACTTTCATATTACCGGTATACCACCTCAGATCACACCATAATATATGACATCCTAATTTCATTACAACGCTAATTACAACACTTTATCATCAGCCAATTATTAATAAGCTGTAAATTATGTACAACACTCGTAACATTTTTTTTTTTTCGTTTTATAAAACTGGTAATATTTCAATCAAACTAAAATCCAGTAATAAAAGTAAATGTAATCAATCAATCAGCAACGAAGAATTCTAAGTTTTGAATAGTTCATTTTCTTGAACTCATACTTCATCCCTAAGAAACTAATTTCAAGAGCAAAGTTTAACTCAAAATTTGAAACAAATTCAATTTTAATCAAAAAAATTTTCAACTATAAATCTTTTAATAATTTTTAATCTTTTTATTATACAAAAATAATAAAAAAATCTGGTGTGAACACTCACACGAATTTCTCTTCTTCCACCTCTTAATGCAGTTATATATAGAATGAACATTTTTTTTATTTCAAATTTTTTTCACACGTCCTAACAGGTGGTGGTGGGGGTACATGTGCCAACCTACCCAACAGAGGCAAGTAGAGATAGAGAAACTGGTCGATGTCCACAAAAAGAGCAGGCTATCACGGAAAATATCTCTGATGCTTTCCAGCACTGCGGCACTAACCACAACAATTAATAGGTAACTTCATTAATTAAAGTGCATTTTTCCTATCACATAATACAAGAAATAATAAAATATTAATCCAGTAATTGATTTTTTTTTTATAAAACGGTCTATAGGCACATAAATAATCCTCAGTGAAGTGTGAAAATTAAATCAAGTTCTTAATTTTTAATATTTTTCCTAATACTTTTATTTCGTTTTCTTTGTTCATTAAATGAATACATAAAAAAAAAAGATAAATGATTTGTAAAATAATATTTAAATTAGTTAAATTTAATATCATTTTTTTTTAAATTTTTAAATTTTATGTTTTAAAAACATCACCAAAATTATTTCTCTACAATCAAACTGTAATAAAAAGTCTGTCTTGCGAGGATTTTGCACAAATGAGTTAACAAAAATGAAGTATAGCCCTTAGAATTTCTTTTTATAGGAGTCTCTTCGGCTCATTGTCCGGTAATAGACAATGCACGACTGTAACGAGAGAACACTGCCTGGATGCCGGTATAATGGGTATGATGAAGGAAAGAAATGGTTTGGTTTGAATGAACAACTCGATAGGGGTGAACACTGTATAATGTAAATGTGACACTGACTGCCTGGACTTTACACTAAAATGGTAGAGTGGTAAAGGGTAGGGTAAATGACACGTTGAGACTGGCGTGTGAACTCTGTTGTATATCTATCTCCCGTCGCTGTATGTAATGCTATGGTGTGGATGTGTGTATAGGTAGCTTGTGGCGTGAGCGTTTTAGCGAAAAGGGCTTGTTTGTTTGTTTGAGATAGAATATAAGAATATAATCAAGAAAGCACCACTGATTATAAAATAAATATATTTTCTAACTGAATTTAAATAGCTTTATAATATCACAGCGATTAAGTATAAATCAATTAATTAATCTAGATTAAATGCCAAACTCTTATGTTTTAACTTATAACTGGCACTGATTTGAAGAGGGCGATTCCTGAAGTAGTGTTTCGATGTTTCCACATTGATTACTAGCACTCGTCTGTTGTTGGAAAGAATGTTTCTCTTTGTTCTTCAGTTCCTCCCGTGTTAGGAGAAGGGGGTAGTACAATGCCAGTATTGTTCTTGTACCGTACCAGTAACTGGACTTGTATACCTGGCTAGCCCTTTTGCAATGGAATGTCAATCTTTTTCTTAATTTGAGATAATTATAAAATATTCTAAATTATTTTTAAAAACTATTATTTTTCGATTTCGTCCTTCCATTTGCCAGATATAAGTTAAAACCTAAGAGTTTAGCATTTAATCTAGATTAATTAATTGATTTATACTTAATCGCTGTGATATTATAAAGCTATTTAAATTCAGTTAGAAAATGTATTTATTTTATAATCAGTGGTGCTTTCTTGATTATATTCTTATATTCTATCTCAAACAAACAAACAAGCCCTTTTCGCTAAAACGCTCACGCCACACATCCACACCCATAACATTACATTTGAGGAGATGTAGGTTGTTGCTTGATGAAAGATATACACCTTAAGATTTGGTTTAAGATATATAATTGATATATATGTATATGAATGACTGCCAAGGACTTTACACTAACTGCACTGAACTGAACTGACAGACTGACGTGGCTAAAAAGATATGAACGGAGCGATGTTAAACTGATGTGTAAATCAACAGAATTCTATCTGAATGATTTACACACAGTTTAACATCGCTCCGTTCATATCTTCTTAGCTACGTCAGTCTGTCAGTTCAGTTCAGTTTCAGTTAGTGTAAAGTCCTTGCAGGCATTCATATACATATATATCCATTATATATCTTAAACCAAATCTTAAGGTGTAGATCTTTCATCAAGCAACAACCTACATCTCCTCACAACACCCTTACACTGTATTTATGCAATTTCTCCCATTCTAGTCCGAGAGAGTGGTCCTGTCATTTTTGCCTCTCTTTCTCTGCTATGGATCCTCTCTTTGGATTTTATTACACCGGCAATGTACTGAGAAGGCTCCATGGTGTGACCGTAGATGTTGATGCGCCTAAAATTTAAAAAAATAAAATAAAGTGTTCCATTAAAAAAAAGGAAGTAGTATTTATCATAATATGCTATTGAGGAAACTCTGAGTGAAGAAGCTGTCCTCAAGGAAGCACTGAATTAAGGTGTGATTGTCAAGGCGCTAGAAAGTTTGAGAACCCCTGTTATAGAGAGAGGTAAAACTCCCAATAATGCAATCTTCCAACCAGAACCTCCAAAAATCATTTTCGGGAAAAAACGTTTTAAATAAAAGTGAAAGATATTTATGTGAGTATAAAAAAGTAAAAGAAAATCGTTAATGCCATTTTCAAGGAAAACCTATTCCTTTTTGTAATTCTAAAATCCCACTTCCGGGATAAACTATTTTATTCAAACTTGGAATTCTAACGGTATTATGATCTGAATTTAAATATTTGGCAGAATCAATTTATTTAATTGGTCCCCATCTAAGACTGCAACAGCTGCATGCGAACAGCCTCAATTATCCAGTTTTAGGATTTCAGTACTGGCCAATTTAAAAAAGTGAAACACTTCCGTAGCTCTCATAGACTTCACTAAAACGGTATATTTTTAACTACAGATTCAAAGCTATAAATATATAATAAATAAAAATAAAAAATCGGTAAAATATTCTAATTGAGTACTTCAAATGACATATAAAGAATTACTCGATCTGAAAGTATAATTGTAAATATAACAGTACAAGTAAACCGTTAGAGATCAACTGTGTCGGGGATTGATAGAATATTACCATTGTACTTCTTGTAATTCAGTATTAGTTCTAGATAACGCCTAACACCGGATGTTTATTACAATAATATAAAATAATGGTGTATAATTATTACAATTTAGGTGAAACACGTAATATATTTATAGGGATATTAAAAAAAACATTTGCCCCTCATTAATGGAAGAATAAATAAAATGGGTTACAATAGGAAATGATTCTTTATAAATGAACTTCATCCAAACGTCAATGAACAAGATGAATATTTAAATAAATTCCGAATCCAAGTAACAAATTATATTTACATAAAACAATTCTACAATATTAGTACTTATTACGATATTCCAAGATGAATTTTTTTTTCCAATTGTTGGCGATCATTCTGATTATTTTCAGTTTCAAAATGGCTGCACAGATTTCAATGCAATTGGCAATTCATTTAGATTTTCGAAATATAACTTAATTAATCCATTTAAAATTGTATTTTTAACCGATTTTTAACTTTCGACTTTGCCTGTTGACTTTCGAATAACATAAAAAAGAAAAGTTATGACTAGAAGTGTAATAGAATCCAAAGAGAGGATCCATAGCAGAGAAAGAGAGACAAAAATGACAAGACCACTCTCTCGGACTAGAGTGGGAGAAACTACATAAATACAGCGACGGGAGATAGATATACCACACAGTTCACTCGCCAGATACAACGTGTCATTTAGCTTACCCTTTACCACTCTACTATACTCTACATTATAGTGTAAAGACCAGGCAGTCAGTGTCACTTTTAACATTATACAGTGTTTAGCCATATCTAGTTTGTTCATTCAAACCAAACCATTTTTCTCCTTCATCATACCCATCATTATAAGAAGTAAGAAGGGCATGGTCTTTAAACTGACGGGTTTTCATTAAATTGTTAAAGAAAACATTTTTGTGAAATTTATTATCTTGAAATATTTTGAATTGCTGTGCAAAACGGGCGCTTATAATGGAAATAATCCTTGTTGCAAATTTTTTTCACACACAGCAAAACTAACGACTCCATAATGTCAATTGCACTAGAGATGCGCACATCTTTACCACGTCTACCATGACCACACCACTTGGCCAGTCAAATAGGGTGCAAAATTAAAAAGTAAGTGGATGTTCTAAATAAATAAGTGCCTAATTCTGAGCTTGAATTGTGTTCAACAAAAAAACAATCAAGATCAATCTACACCCAACTTTCAAGCTGTTCAAAGAGACTACAATCAACTGTCAAACAAGCAGCAAAGTCCTCGACTTTGAAAAAAAAAAGTTCTCTAAGAAGTAGCTAACAAGGAATCATCTAAATGATTGTTAGAACAAGCAAAGTGTTCTAAACCAGCTAGAGACCATCAAGAATTCTTCGCTTTCCAACCTATATCTTACTGCTCGTCGTTCGGCTATCTCAAATCTAAAATCTTCTCTATAACTAATTCAGTAAAAACTCAAATATAATTTATGAGTTTAAGTATCATCGGTGGTTAATATTCATTGACCAATATCGACACCATTTCTTGCAACTATTATAGTTTTCTGCTCCTTTCATATCAGAACTGTTTTCATGGTAAATAGTATAAAGTATACTAAAGTTATTTTCGTTTGATCTTAGCGACAATCTTGGAGTACAATGTAATTCCATTATTAGAGTAGTATAGGATATAATACAACCGAAAGAACTTCCCACTATTTATTCAAAATACTATAATTCATTAAATATCAGCATGCCAAGGGGAACTACTAAGCTATTTCGTACACAATAATTCTAAACAATATTAATTTTTTTTTTTTAATTTCTTATATAAGAAACATAAGAATTTTCAAAATAGGGGTTAAGAAATATGCTATAATATAAAAGAAAACTGAAATAATGAAAATAATAATTACATGGGATAAATAAAAACATAAAGTATCAATTTTTCCGCAAGCAATTCATACATCGAGGAAACTTTTAATTCACAAAATTAGAATACTTTTAATTCAGAACCAAGATTGCTGGAGAGAGCCGTTTGTTTGGGATGTGTATGTGTATAGGCATGGAATTAATAAATTCAACGGAGGAAGTTTTAAAGATCTTGACATCTTCCCAGATATTCTAGCCCAAAAACAACTTAACTGGCAATTCATCTAAAGCTGTTAATCGGATGTTGATAATTGCAACTATTTGATACTCATTGCCAATCTCCAACTTACCAATTCTGTCACCACAAGAGATCCAAAATAGATCTTGGTAAATGTAGATTTTGCGTTTGCGTCACTTCCTTTAAACAACTAAATAAAATAAAAACAGTCATTCTGCACAACTAAGTTTTTAAATAAAGGTAAATTTGAATTTTAACGCAATAAAAGAACAGAGTCATAGATCACAAATTATTAAAGATTTATAAACAATAAAATTGACAGAAAATTATTTAATATTAATTTCAGTAATAACCATTAGATATATAAGTTAAATAAATAGCATTATAAGATGAAGAAATATTGAATGATTTGATTTATATACTTTAACCTCAATAAATTTAAAATATATTATTTTGAAAGTAAAATTTTTCTATTTAAAATAGTTAAACAGATGAGAATGTTAAAAGTGGCGCCGAATTAAAAGGGATATATGTAACACGCGCTGAACTATTATTAGAACGGACGGCCCAAATAAATAAACCAAATAACTAATGGAACATGGCCGATATGGGACAAGAAGACAATCAAAAAATACAATCATTTGGAAAAATTATTTAAAGAGCTATTGATTCCCTAATTTATTTACCAATGATTTAATACAAAGCAAGGTGATACACTCATACAATTCTTAAAGTTCTAGCTGACAAAATTTGTTCAAAGTCGGAATTATTACTAAACTGTCCCATATTAATGTATTGTAGGAGGAGGGAATAGTACAGTATATTGAATTGACTATTTAAAAGTAAGTGAACTGTTCCAGATTCCAAGCTCTCCAAAAAATCAATTATTCCTAAAAAAAAAAAGACCCCAACTAAAAGTAAGGCCCAGCCTAGGCTTGGTCAGAGAGGTGTCTGTAGATACTGGGGTCGATTCCCATCCTTGGCAATGGATGTGATTTCATGTATTAATACTCATCTTGAACATAAATTAGTAGTTACTATATGAAATTTAAAGGAAATCATTAGAAGAGAATTGCTTAAAGAAAGTCCGTTTTCGTGAAAATCGCCGTAAAACTATGAGAGAAATATAATCTTCAGTAAAACAGTATTCCATTTAAAGGATTTTATTTATACTATAGAGTCGAATTTCCTGTGTCACTTAACAGAATATCAAACCGTTTTTGGGATACGTCGTTCACAAACAAATATATAAAGACTTTTTTTCGTACTTATTATTGTAGTTCGGATGCTAATGGCGCGGGACCTGAGCCTATGTGGCCTTTATCCCCCCGATTCCCCCCTATCCCCTTAATAAATCTCCCCCGGTAGCTTACCGGTTAATCTACAGTATCCCAAGATATCCCGAAACTCCAGCTCGCGCAGACAATCCTGCGAGAGTGATGCCCTCCCAAAAACACGAAACCTAGTTCCAGCGAAACGGGGACACTGACAAAGGTAGTGGTACACCGTTTCCCTGACTCCGTCGTCACAGTTCTGACAAATGGGACTAGACGTCCTCCCTATATTAAACAAGTGGCTGGACACCCAAGTGTGTCCAGTCACTATCCCTATCAGGGTCCTCAGACCCGTCCTACTAAGGGACAGGAGATACTCCGAAGTTCCCTGCCTACTTGTCTTTATAAATCTTTTGGCTTGGAGGCACCCCTGCGTGTCCCCCCAGCGTTTCTCCAAAACTTTCGTCTCCCAAAGTCTAATCTGTTTGTCACGAAACTTTTTCGTACTTAGGCATTATTATTATTATTTATCTATGGGGAGGGACCAAACCCTACGCTATCCAAAGCCCTACTGGGCCCATATAGCTATCCCAAGAAAAACAACAACAAACCGGGTCTAGAACAAATATCCAGACCCGAGTCTAATCCATCTAAGATTCACCCGCAGTCCAAACAAATCGGACAATAACCTTAAAAGGAAATAGCCTAAGCTCTTCCACAAATATCCTGTTCCGACCTAAGGTCATGAACCTAATTTCCTTACAATTCAAGCAATCTGTGATAAGATGGATGGATGTTTCCTTCTCTGTCTCACAGACTGTACAAAAGGGATCCAGCATGAGCCCCATTACATAGAGATATCTCCTTAAACCACAATGTCCGCAGTAAGGGATCCAGCCACATGCCTGAGTGAGTTCCGCGAAAGACAAAGCAACATCTCACTAATAGTCGGGCCCCAAATGAGCATCTTAGTATGTTGACAACCAATCGATAGGGATGAATGCTGTGAAGTTATGATGTGACTAGAAGCTTTACAAACATGTGCCTGAAGACAGACCAACACAGCCTCGGGACCAATGAAAGGGAAAGAGGCGCCTAATTTGACAAACCTATTCATCTCCTCATTCCCAAAAATTCCCATAAAACCTATATCCAGACACATCCTTCAAAGATGAAAGCTCTTCCAGTCTTTTCAAACATTCCAGTACCAACCTGGAAGTGAAGAAATATAAATTCAGCGCCTTCAATGCAACTTGACGACTGTCCGAGCAGATACAAACGCCTTTTATGTTAGTTTACATACCCTTTCAACACAAAAAGAATAGCATAAACCTCAGTCTAGAAAATACGACTATAAAGCGATATCCTGTCTCAAAATAGACCGTAGCTCCAGACCTACCATTCATTCTGGAACTGTCCGTATAACAACGCAGGTACGCAGGAACCAGACAGACCCAATCTTAACCAATCATCCCTAGAAGGTAACCTGATGCTGTTAGAATGATGGAAAAAGAAGTATTCATCATTTTATCAGAAGGAAAATCTGAAACTTCGTACTTAGGCAATCTCAAAACATTTATTTCCCATTTCGAAAATTTGACATGTATGGGGAATTACTTCCACTTAGTGCAATACAATTATGAATAATGTAAGTTACGCCTTAATAATTTTGTTTAGAGAAACATAACTTGGATAAATTTAAGAAAAACTATCAATAAAAATAACAGTATCAATAAAAATGTATTCCATTTTGATTGTATTTACAGTTATCTTTTTTTTCTTCTTTTTTTTTTGGCGCATCTATTTCATTGTTATTAGCACCAAAAGCGTGTATTATTTATTTGTTTAATAAATTCTCGAACTACCGAATCATCCATTAATTTGTTTCTATTCTAATCTGTTTGTTTATGCACATTTATCATATATTGCAATACAATCTCTGAAAGCAAGGATATTTTTCCAGGATCTCGATGTAAGACACCTGTCATCCTGTAATCTAACCAGCTTAAACCAGTGGACGACCAATATCTCTTTTCTGTTCCGCATATGAACCCAATTTCCACTTGAACATTTCGTCGTTCCTAGCACTTGGTGTCCTGCCATACCGAGATCATAAACTTTTTACGCTTCAAAGAAACCATAACCATTTCAAAGAAATACTCTTGTGATTTCTTCTTAGCCTTCAAAAATGCCAAAAATCTTAATATTACTTTCAAATAAGAGGAGTTCATTATCACTACACTTTGTCTTTTGCACTAAAGTTAAGCTTAAATGAAACTTTATTAAGTTAAGCTTAAATGAAATTAGCGGCCGAAAGTTAAATGATGAGTAATGATAGAAGGAAATAATAGAACGCATAGTTCACAAAAACATGACACAGCCAATATTATAGTGAAGAGACAAAGAGTATAAACAAATCAATCTAAGATATGATGTCCTTATAATGCAAGACTAATCTAAATTTAGCCCATCTAAATACTATAAGATAGAGGATTCATTATAAAAACATGGATATAAAACAACCTGAACAATCAAAATAAGAATAACAATAACACAAATAGTTAACAGTTAAAAAAAAAACAAAAAACATTAAATCAGATGAGAATAACATTTTACAACATTGTTCGAAGTATTATATTTATTTAGAATTATAACTGTCATTAAATGATATATGTACCTTACCACCACTTAAAATTCTTTAATAACAGTGAGAATTTTCCCAATGGTTCAACATCGATATTAAAAAACAAATTAAAAAAATATGGAAAACAGTGTTTTGCATTTGACAAAGAAATGTTTTCAGAAAGAATAAATTTTGTATTATTCTCAATTTTTTTACTCATTTGTTATCTATCCACTATGGGAGTAGAAAAACGTATGAGAAAATGTACATAAAATAAAAAAAATCTGGTGTGAAACACTCACACAACTTTCTCTTACTCCAGTTCTCAAAATGATAATTGACAAATTTTATAGTTTGTGTACCAAATTTAATGAAATTCGTCGAAAACTGAAAAAACTGTTCAGTAAAAGCGCACTTCCGGTTTACTCATTTTCTTGAAACTCGGAATTTCAGCCATCTATTTATTTCTAACTAATTATGTTTGGATGATAGAATTGTATAATGAACTAGGATAGCACTTTGATGAAAATCTAACCCCACCCCTCCCCTAAAAGTGCTCTTAAAAGAAATTTCCCAGAGAAATGTTTTAGATAAAAGTTGTAGATCTTTGCATGTTTAGTTTATATACGAAGTTTCAAAAAAATCGTCGAGCCATTTTTGAGAAAATTGCGAAAAAGTGAATAATCATTTAGTAAAGTGGTAAAGTAAACGCACTTCCGGTTATCCGATTTTTTTCAAACTCGCATTTCAACAACATATTTAATTCTAATTAACATTATTTAGATGGCAGAATTGTCTAATAAACTGAAATAGCACTTTAGATGGAAACCTAACCCCACCACTCCCCCAAAAGTGCCCTTCAATGCATTTTCCCGGAGAAATGTTTCTAATAAAAGTTGTAGCTCTTTGTATGTGTGGTTGATGTTTAAAGTTTAAAGAAAATCGTCGGAGCCATTTTTGAGAAAATCGCAAAAAAGTAAAAAATCCAACTAGTAAAGTGGTACTTACCGGTTGAGGAATTTTTACAGATAACGTACAGTCAGATCCCATGGTGACCTCTAAACGGAATATCAAATTTCAACTTTCTAACGATTTTTCGTTTTTGAGCTATGCTGTTTACAACATACATACATACATACATACATACACACACACACACACACACACACACACCACGGACACACACACACACATACCATTTGCTAAAAACCACTTTTTTTGGACTCAGGGACCTAAAAACGGATATTTCCGGTGAAAACTTGATATCGAAAATTTGACACGATTACAATACTTCCTCTTACTAGGAGTAAGAGAAAGTAAAAAGAAGGGATGAATATTGTTTACAAAAAGTAAAATCAGAAACTATTCTAAAAGATTAACTTAACTGGTACGGTGTCCGATAATGATAGGGTAAAAAAAAAAGTGCCACTGTGAATTTAATATTTTTCTGTAATTATCACATTCACACCCAAATTTACGCGCGACCACTCACTATATATATATATAGATTTAATTCTGCGGGGGCGAAGATAAACACAAGTATTTTTAGGTTTGCAGTTTATATTTTTACGTATCCTTTACTGAATTAACAATTATCATTGAGAGCATAATAATAATTCCAAGCTTGTGAATAAATCTGTACACCGGAAGTGATACTTTACTAGTCTTTAGTATTTCGATTTTTTTTTTTGCTCAAGAAATGCTCTAATTTTTTTAGTAAAAATCTAGATAAAATTTATAATCCACTCATTTAATGTTTTGTTTAAGACTGCACGGTTTACTATCTTCCCATCATTAAGTTCTTCTTCTTCTTCTTCTTCTTCTTCTTCAAAGGCGCTACAATCTAACTGGTGGATCTTGGCCTCCTCAAGGAGCCTTTGCCAGTTAGCTCGGTCCCCTGCAGCTGCTCTACAATTCCGAAATTTAGATAAGCTCCTGGCATCTTCCTCGATTCCATCGACCCAACGTAACCTTGGGCGCCCTCTTGGCCGAGTGCCATATAGATTCTCATTTAAAAGGTTTTTGGTCATGTCAGTCTCATTCATTCGCGCTATATGGCCTGCCCAGCTAAGTCTCGATATTCTAATTATTGTTAGGATGTCAGGTTAATTAAGGAAGGTATAAAGTTCGCGGTTGTACCTCTGCCTCCAATGCTGACCATCTCTCAAAGGCCCAAATATATGAAGAAGGATTTTCCTTTCAAATACTAAAACATTACGTTCATCTGTTTTAGAAATAGTCCAGGCTTCGGACGAATTAGAGTTTTATATAGTCTCAACTTCGTCGTTAGCGATAGATACCTACTTTTCATCTGTTTATTTAGACTAAAATAAGTCTTATTAGCGGCCATAATTCTTCTTTTAATTTCTGCAAATATATCATTATGGGCAGTGTGACAAGAGTGCCAAGGTATATGAATTCACTCACCCATTCGAATAGGTATGATTCAAAGCGAACTTCTCTTTCTGCTATTGGATCATGTCTCGTAACCATATACTTTGTTTTATTCGGATTGACAACAAGTCCGAGTTTTTTTGCTGCTGTTTCTAGGGATAAGAGTGCTTCTTCTACCGCGGCTTTAGATCTTCCTATTATATCCAGATCATCAGCAAAGCCAGAATCTGAACCTGTCTATTGAAAATAGTCCCTGTTGTTTGGATGTGTGAGTCACGGATGGCTTTTTCTAAAGCTAGTGTGATGGATGCAAGAAACTTGAAATAATATTAAATCTAAAAAAAAAAATCAGAAATGTGACATTCCCTTGCAAAAGGGCTAGCCAGGTATACAAGTCCAGTTACTGGTACGGTTCAAGAACAATTATGGCATTGTACTATCCCTTCTCCTCACAGGGGAGGAATTGAAGAAACAAAGAGAAGAGATATTTAACATTACACTAGATTAAATAATAAGCAGGCTAAACCGTCACCTTGCCTTACCCCTCTCTCTCTGGCCGGAACCCCTCAGACATCTCTCCCGTATACGGACTCTACATTCTATATTGGTCATACTAAGTTTAGACAGTATCATTAAGTTAATCGTATAATTTCAAAAAGTCATAAAAATAATTAAAAAAAATCCAACAAAAATTCATATTTCACTTTTATATTTAATAAAAAATTGTCTCAACATCTTTATTCTATGAACCAAGAAGTGGTTCATAGAAAACAAATTTTTTTTTTTTTAATGAAACAAACTGACAACCGAATAAGGAAGCCGGATATTATATTTCATAAATAAAACAATAATATTGGAAGATAACTGACATATTGTTAACTAATCATATGACCATGTCAATTAGTAAATGGATTGATATGATGTCGTAATATATGATGATAATAATGCAATAGGAAGTGTTAACATAAGGAAATTATCTACATTATTTCACGGGCAATTGGCATCAATACAAGATTGTTTCTTTTTTTTATTGTTTTTTTTTTTTTTTTTATTTCGCTGCCGTTATACTATTAGTATTTCTGTGTTCATTAATTAACTGGTAATGATTGAAATTTTAACGAAGCATTTAAGAAATATTGACTCTGTGAATAGAAACAGTTTCGAAATTGTGTTTTCCCTGGAAGTACATGTTTTGAGGCTCTTTGAGAAGTAATTATTTTTTTTTTACTTTCTCTTACTCCTAAGTAAGAGGAAGTATTGTAATCGTGTATAATTTAAGATATCGAGTTTTCACCGAAAATATCTGTTTTGTGTGTATTTGAACAGCTTAGCTCAAAAAAGAAAAACCGTAGAAAGCTGAAACTTATATTCTGTTTAGATATCATCATAAAAACTAACAGTACGTTATCTGTCGAAATTCCTCAACCGGAAGTACCACATTACTAGTTTTTTTTTGTTTTGTTTTTTTTTGCGTTTTTTCTCAAAAATGGCTCCAATGATTTCCTTAGTATCCCAAGTACCATCAAAGAGCTACAACTTTTATTTGAAATATTTCTCTGGGAAAATTCATTCAGTGGCAGTTATGAGGGAGGGGTGGGGTTAGGTTGTCATCTAAAGTGCTAGTTCAGCTTATTAGACAATTCTGTCAACTAAATAATGTTAATTACAATTGAATAGGTTGTTGAAATTCGGAGTTTGAAAAAAAAAAAAATCGGAAGACCGGAAGTGCATTTACTTTACCACATTACGAAATGATTTCTTTTCACTTTTTCGCGATTTTCTCAAAAATGGCTGGTGACGATTTTCTTGAAACTTCATATATAAACTGCACATCCAAAGAAGGTACAACTTCTATTTATAACATTTCTCTGGAAAAATTCATTTAATGGCACTTTTAGGGGAGGGGTAGGTTTATTTTTATCTCTAAAGTGCTATCATACTTGATTATACAATTCTATCATCCAAACAAAATGAATTAGAAATAAATGGATGGCCAAAATTCCAAGTTTCAAGAAAATTAATAAACCGGAAGTGCGCTTTTAATAAAAAGTTTTTTCAGTTTTCGACGAATTTCATTAAATTTTGGTACACAAAGTATAAATTTGTCAATTATAATTTTGAGAACTCGAGTAAGTTGTGTCAGTATTTCACACCAGATTTTTTTTTTTTTTTTTTGATGATGTCTGGGTGTGTTTGAGGAGGGGGGTGTGAATAAAATATCTCAAAAACATAAAATGCAAGGTACTCAAATTTTATATTTATTTAAGTACCAACATGAAAATCCCTTCACAGAAATGTAAATTTTTTCTTAAGACCCATCAGCAATCGTAGTAAATTTAGCACTTTATTGTTTGATTTTTTTTTTTTAACTTTGCATGATTTTCTAGAGAATGGCACCAATGATTTCTTTAAAGTTCGTATAAAAACTATATATATATAAAAATACTCATCACTTTCATTTACAACTTGTTTCAACTGATTCAGGCGAATGATAGGGATACAGCAATGTTATCTTACCTCCAAACTCAAGATTGTAAAATGCACTCTCCTTAAATTTTACATAGTTTTTGTAATATGCCAAATTAGGAAAATATATATACGAAAGGAAATTAGCTTTCCAATTTGGCATAAATATTATACTGAATGTTATTTCATTGCATTTTTTTTTTTGGCATAACTTTTTTATTGATTATTGTAAACTATTCCAGAAGGAACAACACTTAAATATGATGTAAAAATAAACAATTGAAAAGGCGTGATAGTCTGACTGATAAGTCACTATCAGAATTAAAAAGAAGCGTTGGAAGAGGATAAATTTGCTGCTAAAGGCTTAAGATGTGATAGGAGTTTTTAATAGAAGCTATTGTAACTTGATTTGACAAGTTCAAAAACGAATGGAAATCATTGCCGTTAAAAGTAATCTTTTTTCTGTGTACATTTAAAAATTAGGAACCAAGAGTACTTGTATCTTGCATTACTTGCATTTTTTCGTAAATCTGTGGCTAGCCAGCTAATGTATACAAGTCATTATCTTACGTGGCTTTAGGTGATAAGCAGCCATGAAAGGCTAATAATAATGACCAATATTAACTCCAACATCAGAAGGTACGAAAAAAAAAAATGGAAGCAGTTGCAATTAAGGCTTTCACAGCAACATTTTTTGGGAGATGCAATCTTTCTTTGCATGGGGAAAACTGAGCCAAAAGAATGTATTAATACCATGAACATATTTTTGGATTATAATTTCACTTATCTCATCATTAATTTATATGAAAATCATTAACTTTTTACTAAGCATTTTCCGTAAATACTTGCTATTTGTAAAATTTATATGAAACCAAAAAGCAAATATTCAACAACAGCGCTATAAGCTATGGCAAAATAGCTGCTTACAGAGTAATCATTTTCAACTCAGTAATTTCTGCTAATGTAACAGTTATTAATGCACCCAAAATAATTAAACACTGTAGTTCAAACATTATTACAAATTACATGCAAGTTTAGAGGTAATGCAATTTCCACTGTACAATAATAATGGTGAATAATGTAATACAATTTGTACATCGATAATAATTTGAATCTCAAATTAATATTTTATATTAATTTAATACAAATGTAATGAAACTGGTTAAACACCCGATAAACAAAACATATTAATTTCCAGTTCATGAATTTACTAACGACAACAAAGAGGTTAAATACATAAGGAATATGAACATTATTATGATCAAATGTTCCTATAATTCGTAAACATTAAAGATGAAAATGCACAAAATTAAATATTGCACAAAATATGTTACCAATAACTTGCAAATATCTCATTGGACGATTTAGGTCCTTTACAAGAGCTGGTCAAAGCTAAAAGAAATATTAAAATAATTTCAGAAAAATATAAAAATTATTTAGTTCAAGTCGATTTAGAAAGAGTCTTAAAGTCATCTTTTAATATATTTTGGAATAATGCAGTATTGTTGAAGGAAACTCAGTAGTGGTGCAATATTGGTGAATGAGTGGTCAGTTTTAATTTCATTGTGTTATGTGTAAGTTTCTATTTATTTAATTTATTTTAAGTTTCCGGCTTTTGTTTATTTTTGTGCTGTGATTAATATATTATTTTAGGAAGCATTTGCCATAGTACTAAGTAGCCAGAACTGTATTTGTAACAGGTTATAGCTTTGTACAAATTTGAATAAATAAATAAATAAATTGCAAATTTTTTTACAATTTTTGATAACATTATGATCCTGAACATAATGTGACGATTTGTAAATGTGCCACATGACTCTTACAGTCTGATGGCTTTATCACAATTTATCTGCATTTGCATTCTGACCCATAAGACGGTACCACCATCGCTATTTCTAGTGAGCTAACCATGTGTGTGTGTGGGGAATAAGCTGCGCCCAAAACATGGCTTGGGATTTCCTACGCGACTAGAAGATCGAGACGCGTTCATCAAGAAACAAAACTATTACAAATCTGCCCAGATCATATCTTAGCTACACCATCGATCTATGCAATCTACTCTACCGAATATATCTTCTCTAAGTTGTTAATTCCTAATTTCCCACTTCTCACTTCCTCTACCTTTATGTTAAGTATAATGGAGTTGATGAGGAGAGAAATTGGGATTGGTTAATTAGACGAGGTATGAAGACACTGTTATAATATAACTATAAGTTACACAAACTATACTGGACTTGTAATGATTTTATAGAATAAAATGGTGGGAGTAGAGATATGACATGATGCGATGTATGGTTGAATCTCATCGATAGATAGATCTCTCACTGACTTATATACAGGTTCTCTCCACTCTAGCCTGCTTAGAGGAGTACCAGAGAGTACCAGAGAGAGTCTGTTTTCTCTCGGTCGGACTTGTGTTCTCTCTCTTGCCGTTACATAAGTCTGTGGTGTGTAAATGTATAAGTTCAATATTTACTTAAAGTGCCGTGCATAAGTAAGTTTAATTCTCACAAATTTTCTGCTTCCAATCCCACTCTACAGATATTTCTTTTGGATTATGTTATATTAGTGTACTGCAGCATGCTACAGTATTAACTCCCTGCAGGTCTGGAGCCATAGAATAGGCTGCTCCTAACCAGGATTTCGTAAAAGGCAACGAAAGGAAAACGCTCTATATTGTATATCGCTGAATCTTTTCTTCTCCAATATCAATCCCATCCCTCACAAATTTTGTACTAGTAAGCTATTCCCACCAGGGAACACTCTTGCAACTTTTCGTCTTTGAAATATATATATAGTTCACACATACACGACATACAGACCAGACCATTCGCTGAACACATTTTTCGTATTCAGGAAATGTAATCTCAAAACCGGTGAAAACACGATTTCGAAAATTTAGCACGATCACAATACTTCGTCCTAATAGTAATAAGAAACTGCAATAAGAAAAAAAGTAAAAAATGAAAATTAATGCAGAATGACATATAGACACTTATTAAACATCTACTATAAAACTCAATTTATTGACTTTTAGAATAATGTGTGTTTTTGGCACTATGATACTTTAAATTGGCCCATTGTCATCTATCTGTAAAGAATACGTGGTGATCTGTGCTCAGTATATTTCTGTATTTAAATGTCCCAGTTTCTATTTAAAATTTTTTTTATATATATATATTTCTATTAAAGTGTAACAATTAATACTCCAGATTATATAAAAAGAATATATTAATGCTGCCAAAAAAACAGAGGATGATGAAGTTAAAAAGAGTATTTTGAGATGTAAAAATATGAATATAGATAAGATATTGGATTGTATAAATAATGGAAACCAGGCATGTTATCTGATTGGAACAACAGAATTAGTTATATAGGTTAGTTAAATGGTTTATGGAAGTGTTAACACTATCTGTTAATGTTGTTCACCTGGCCGTTTCCAAACTTTCCACTATAATATGAATTTCACAGGTTAGATCATTCACTAGTAATGTTAGCACCGGTGTTAATATGGCCGGAGATTGCGCCAACACCTTCCTGTCAATCGTTTTACTCACTTCATTCTTCTTATTTTTTTTTTATTCCTATCGTCATTATTATCGCTACAAAATATTAATCCAGTTTCCGTAGGATTTGTTTAAATTAAAAAAAAAAAAAAAAAAAAACGCCAAAACTAAACTTTAATCCTAATATCTAAAAACCGATGCTACAACTTTCGAGCAACAGGCTCGTCTGTTTAGGTAACAGTGAAAAGGCCAACGCGCCGCAGATGAAGAATTTTTATTAACGCGGGATATGGTTAGCACATCGGGTTTCCATCGCCTTCATTTAAGCTTTCGTTTTTTAAGTGTCCTCATTTTTTTCCAAGTTACTGTATCAATACTACCGATGAAGCCACCAGGAGAGTCGAACCCAGATATTTTGCACCAAAAGGCGAAAGCACCAAGCACTTTAGTGTGGAAATTCTTATTTCAAACAGAATTACCATTTATCAATATATCACCTTCAGGCTCTATTTTGGGTTCTACGTGTATCTGGAGTCGAAAAGTGAGACATGGAATCCTCAAATATGATTCAGGCGGCGAGAACTCACCATGTCTAAAATTTCTTTCAAATAGACCATACTTTTCACTAACACCACGGTGGGGATAATACAGCATCTTAACTGATTTGAAATTATAGACTTAACTTATGAGAGACATCATTCCTACCATTAAATATCCAGTAACAACTGTAGTTCAGTCAAAAATTCTTGAAACTATCTATCTAAAATTCCAAAAAAAACTTAAAATTATCCCAACTATATCTAAAACGCCACTTCTAAAAATTTTCAATTCAAACGAAAAAGCATCATGAGTGATCATGCATACACTGTTTACTGGGAAAGAATTTGCCTTAGTAAACCTAGTAAGAAGATCCACACAGCAATTGCGGCACTATGTCCTGTGATGTACATACTCGTATGTGGGGGGTTGGGAGATATCAGATTTAGGTAGGGCTCTTGGGTTAAGCTATGATATTCGCAGAGGAGGCAAAATCCCAGAGGAAAACTAATCTATTATTACATAGGATCATATCAACTTTAGAATGCAATATGAACTGAACAAATTATTTTAAACAGTTTTATGTGGAAATTTTTTTTTTTTTTTATGAATACTTTGGTATACTTTTCTAGGTTTTCAATTTGCTTTTATAATTCTTGTTATTATCTTACGCACATGATCTATAGTAGAAAATCATATATTGAAATTTCTTGATTTTCTCCATATCAAGCGCCTAGTATCACGCTACGCCCAGCCTTCAATAAGTTCTAACACCCGTCTGTCAGACCCACTGCAGTGAATGGGCGAATAGATACAACACTTCATCCCAGAAGCTGTCTCTAGATTCCAGACTAGGAGCTAGCAAAAAGTGGGATAAAACCCTTTAGAAAGAGCTCTAGAAAGTCTCAAGATGAAACTTAAAAAGTTAAAAAGCAATACTTGAAAAGTACAACCTACCAAGAAGAAAACAACCGATGAAGTATTCAAGAGCTTATTGTTATTCAGGAATCCAAATTATCAAAGAGTTATTCAAGAAAATGTTACTAACAAGCCCAGAGAATCCTATCAAGCAAGCCAAACTAGCTATCGACAGTTAGAACTAGCAAGAGTGCTAGTTCTAACTACCCACACCGCTCTTCAAGCTACGCGCATCATGTTACCATTCTACATCACCAGCCATTTGATCATTCTATTCTTTTTTGATTCTCTTCTCCTACAAAGTTCGTTAAATATAAATAAAAAAAATGCCTTAGTGAATTTTGTGTCTCACTTACTTCAATATCAACCAACATAACCTGCTACCATTATTACATTATCCCTCTATCCCCAATATACTGAAAAATAAAATACTTAGCAAAAAAAAAGGTTTATTACAAAATAAATCTGTAATATCTAGCACAATTTATTAGACGGTATTTTAAGTTCTACTATTATAGCAAAATAAAGTAATGTATTCGTCTCAGACTTTCGAATTAAGATTTTTTCAGAATTACATGTGATCAAAAACACTGTGTATGGAAAATATTTTCTTAAAAAATGGTTAAAAGTTTGAAGAAAATCGTCGGAGCCATTTTTGAGAAAATCGCAAAAAAGTAAAAAAAAACAACTAGTAAAATGGTACTTCCGGTTGTGGAATTTTGACAGATAACGTACTGTCAGATCCCATTGTGATACCTAAATGGAATATCAAGTTTGAACTTTCTACGATTTTTCGTTTTTGAGCTATGCTGTTCATTTACATATATATATAGACCATTTGCTAAAAACCACTTTATTGGACTCAGGGGATGGATATTTCCGGTGAAAACTCGATATAGAAAATCTGACACGATTACTAGGAGTAAGAGGAAGTAAAAAGATTAGATCGCTTTGACATCATTGTTTATCCTAAATTTTTGTCAATAATTTTTGCCAAAAATAGATATTACTTATATAATATGAATACATAAAACAAGTTTGATTCATTCATTAATCTGCTGCCTTCACTTCGTAACAGTATGCTGTTGATAACAGGGCGTTACACTTCCAGTTACATAAACTTTAATACCAGTATACTAAATTAGAATTTTTGTTTTGTTTTGTTTTTTTTTTTTGTTCAATCTCCTACTTTCAATGAAATATTTATTTATAAACTAAATAAATAAAATAATATGTAATGTATTCTGAGTAAGAGATTTATTTTTTTTGTCTTCTATAATTAGAAAGTTATGCAATAAATAAAAAAGAAATAGCAGATATAATAATTGTATATTTAGTTTCTCATTGTAATAAATATATACATTAGTGGGTCAACAGTTTTTGCAAATATACAACAGGAAAAACTTATCTATATTTAAATGGTTAGTCAATGTTGACGTACACTAAAGAGAAAACAGAAGAAAATTATCTATAACAAATAAGATAAATAAATGAACTTATAAAAGTAATTTTATTTATTAATTAATTTTTAATATTCAATTAATAAAAAAGAAAATCAATAATTACTCTTGATAATATTCATGATAGTATTAATTTTTTTTTTTTCAAAAATTAAATAATGACAAAGTGTTTCTGTAGGGATTCCTTTAAAAAAAACCTCACGTAAAAAATTCGTACAACCAATGTTTTGAAAGATTTCTGATTAATTTCTGCGGTTACCGAAGGTTAATGTAAAAATAATAATTTACCTACTTACTTTCTTACTATTAAATTCCTAGGAAGATGACAAATCAAACTGAAGATGAAGATGTATGTTGCAGTTGTTTTGCCCACGAAATTGTGCCGGACTTTTATTATTTTTTTGTTTTCATATCTTATTTATTACATATATATTTATTTATTTCCATATACAATATGAAATATATTCACAAAAATAAGACTAAATGTGATTGATGGCAGATATATATGCCTTCTGTGGGTGAAGGCTCATTGTAGGTTGGTTGAAAATGAAATAGCTAATCATGTTAGGACAAAAGAAGCCATTCTATTATAGGAACCATACTTAAATTTAATTTCACCCACAGATATAAAGATCTACTTAAAAATGAAAAGTGGGAAATAGTTTATTAACTCGTCAACTTACGTGAATCCAATTAACAATACTCGTGAAACAAGGGTATGAAAATTATTCAGAGAACAGAAAGTTTTACAACTTATTTGGCAGGTTAAGTATTCAATCGTTGCTGAATAGTCAAATGGACCTTAATAGTACAAGTATCTCAAAAATTTGTTTTGAATTTTTTTCTCAAGAGAGAGCCAAAATCTGGGAGCTATGGTTCCTCCATATGTAAAGGAAGAAGCAAATGGAAAAATAGAAATAATTTTGAAAAAGTATTAGTTTTTTGGAAAATAGAATATTATGATTTTAATGAGATATTAAGTGTAGTAAAGGACTATGATATCCAAGACAAAAGGCAGGTAAAAAGAGACCATTAGAGAGACTTTTCTAAAGCTACCTCCAGACATATGTGATGTGATGGCAAGAAGAAGAAAGAAGATATAATTTTTAAATACGAGTAAATCTAAAAATTATAACTAGTGGTTGGAAAATGGAAAAGGATCCAGCCAGCCGCTATCTGCAGGTCAAGAACCGCGGCAAAACCCTTTCAAACAGGGGTCAATATACAGTCAAGAGAACCGCCGCAAAACCCTTTTTGTATTTCCTTCATAGAAGGATCAATGTACACTCAAGAGGCCAGCTGGCCACAATCTGTTAACAAAGCGTCGCCACCCCGGCCAAAACAGCCTTTGTTAACTACCGACTCCCCTAGGGTCAATATACTACGAGAGATGTCTTAGTGCGGCACGTACTTACACATCAGCCGATGTGTGAGTGATGCAAATATAAATGTCGCCCCACTGTGGTTCCACATCAGTTAAGTGCGAGTCATCGATCAGTTAAGTACGAGTTATAGATCAGTCAAGTTCGAGTTATCAATCAGTTAAGTGCCAGTACGAAAGAAGTTCACATCAGTTCCAGATCAGAAGCACCATCACACATCGCGAGCGCGTCCCTATTTAAGGTTTTAACACTACTTCTTTAATATTTTATATTCATTTCATAATTCTTATATTCATTTACAATTGTGCATCTTAGTTTTTCTGTTTCAATACACTTTAAATTATTTGTTAAAATATAGTTTATTTTCATAAATCAGTAGTTCGTATTTCGAATACCAATTCTCTAATCTCTCTAACTAACAATACTTACTCCTCACTTCGACTTCCGGTATCCAGAAAACGATACCAATACACACACCAGTATTGTTTGATCAGTCTTATTTCAGTATTCAACCAGTATCATTCGTCTATCTTACAACCGTTAATGTGCTAAATAGTGTTAAGTTAAAAATTAATTTGTGATTAAAATCAATCTAGCTAAAGTATATTTAAGCGCAAGAATTTCTATATATTTATAAGCTTATTATTACGCAATATTATAAAGTATTTAAATTTATTTAGAGATAATATATTTATTTTAACTAGTGGTGACTTATTACTTATTTCTTAATATATATCTCTCTCTCCCTCTCTCTCACACACATACGACCTTTCAACAACGCTCGTGCTACACATTACCTACATACATTCAACCCAACATCAACCAAATAGATTATACATATTATATCACAATAGTCTAGTTTAGTGCTAATCAAAATATAAAATAAAATTACCAATATTTTAATGTTTTTAAAAGAATAATATGTTGAACCCTAACCCTATGGCGCATCAGCCCATGAAAGGCCAAAGGCTTGCCAGACGGCGATTTGAATAGGGTATGGTAAGCACGCCGCAGTTCCGACGCCGTTTATTCCGGTCTTCGTTACTTAGGGCGCTACTAACTGTAGCTTCCCACTTTTTATCATGATGCTGAGTCAACACTAACTTTGCCCTCACGAGAATCGAACCATGAATTCTCGCACGAAAGGCGGGTGCGCTAGCCACTAGACCAACACGTGAGGACATACATTGATTAATCTTAATACGTAAAAACCCCAAAATTTTCAATGTTTGAAAAACTAATGACATCTATATTGTAATATGATTTGTATTGGAGCAGGTAAATTAAATATGTTAATTAATAATTAATTATTATAATTCATATTTGAAATCTTCTCTAAAGGGACTCGTGAGGTCTGTATTTATATAGAAGTTGGAGGATGAAAAAACAAATTAATATATAGATTCAAAAAATATATAATTAAAAAACAATATATATCAAAAATAAATAAATATAATATTGTGATATAACACACATTAAGTGTCTGGTCATTTAGGAGAAATTGCTTTTTATAAACTTACATACTTTACATATTTACTGACTTGAAGAAGGTTGGGTTTCTTGGGGCACTTCCAACACTCACAACTGTACATGGCTTTTTCTAATCACAGATTTTACTCCTTTTACAGTATAAATTTTGAACTGAACCCTTTTCCTAAAAGGGTCCACCTTATATATTCTACCTCCACCCCGGAGAAGGTGAGAACAGGGAAATTCCCTTTGTCCTAAATAAATGTAGTGATAGG
>JAAEAF010004799.1:0-24188 GCA_011037195.1 Triatoma infestans | reverse complement strand
TATTTTTTTCCGAAAAAATGTAATAGTCCATATTATACGTTGCATAATCCCCCTCACTAAATACCAGCACATTACTAGACCACGCCCACTGAATACTATACATTTATAGATAGCCTCTTGGGATTTACATTTTGTATTTGAATTTTAAATTTAATTTTTGGAATTGAACTTCTTAAAAATCATACGTAGAATAAATTTTAAATTCTAATACAGCAATTTAAATATGAGATATATAGAGACGGTTCTTACCTCGTGTGCCCCCACCCCCCACCCCGCGATATGGTGATAATAATAATATTCTTCTATATTTGTAGATTTTTAAATAATTAAATTAAATATATTTTATATAAATTGTATTAAAAGGAGCAAGAGAAAGTCGAGTGAGTGTTGCCACCAGATTTTTGTGTGAATTGTTTTTTGTCCTTTTTGAAGATTAATTTTGATTTGTCTTGTTTTTCATTTCAAATTTATTAAAAGCATTCTTGTAAACAGCTCCAACGATTTTAATTAATATTGTAATGCCGACTGTAACAGATCCACAGCTACAAAAACTTATCACAATTATTCGAATCTTTTCTCCGGAAATAATGATTGTTGTATAGTTTGTGAGGCTGCTGTTCGTGTGAGGCCTTATTTTCGTAATAAGTTTTGCTTACAACCGGACAGAAGTAGCAAACACATTTACCTGGAAGAGAAGAATAACTGCAATCGTTATCATTGTAATAAGATAAGGGCATGTGAATGTTTATCACCAGTTTTCTATTTATTTATTTATTTTTTCTTTGCAAATTTTATACGAAATAGAACAGTTTTCTCATATCCCAGATAAAGTACTTATTTATCCGCCCGTTCTTTAAAGCGCTGCTGACAGTGTAAACCAATGATTTTTAAATATTTACGAACAACCGAAGGATAACCGTAAAATAAACTACCTCACAATAAAAAGGTAATTTATTTATTTATTTATTTATTTATTTGCCAGAAAAAAGATCAATACATCCTTATTGGCAAGGTCAAGTAGAATATAATTTAAAATCACATAATTGTCAAGGCAAAACTTAATTTCAAAATATTCCTGTATCTTTAATCTTAAATATAATTTAAATTCACAAAATTGTCAAGATAAAAACTCAATTTTAAAATCTTCATGTATCTCATACAGCGGGTGAGCTAATAACAGTTTTTTAACACCAGCTTTGAAACACTTCAAATTCTTATCTTTTATGTTCGCTGGTAAATAATTATATAGTGAGATGGACAAACTATGGAAGATGGTACGAACTTTTGTCAACCTGTTTCTACTCTGAACAAGATCATTGCGCCTTCTGGTGAAATGGTCATGAACTTGCGAAAAGTTTATAAATTGGCCTTCATTGCCCTTTACGTAAACGAGGCATTGGAAAATAAATATGGCTGGTAGTGTCATTATATTCAATTTCTTAAACCAAGAACGACAAGATACTTTCGAGTCTAAACCCAAAATAACTCTAATTGCCTTCTTTTGTAACCTAAGTATTGTTTTGCATTCGGCAGCATTACCCCAAATTATAGTACCATAGCACAAATGGCTATGAACATACGCAAAATATGCCAACTTTAAAGCTTCCAAGTCAACCGACATTCTTAATTTTCGTAAGACACAGATTCCACGAGACACTTTACCCATGACATTATTAACTTGATCTGTCCAGTTCAGTTTTGAATCTATGAGAATGCCTAAGAAATTGATAGCTTTTTCAGCCCCACCATAATTTGATAGAAATCTCTTTAATTTTATCCTGGTTTAGACTTAGCTTATTAGCAGCACACCAATCGAATATAGATTTAATGCAGTTATTAACAAATGTGTTATCTGCATTTCTAACCTGCACCGCAAGATCATCGGCATATAAATATGGCATAATTATATCATCGTTATCAAACATTGCCGGTAGATCGTTAATGTAAACCAAGAATAGTAGAGGTCCCATAATAGACCCTTGGAGCACACCATACTTGAGCTGCAGTAGAGAAGAGTACTTACCGCCTTTATACACCGCTGCCAATCTATTCGACAAATAGGAAGACATAAATTTGGCTGACAAATCATTAAACCCATACCACTTTAATTTTCCTAATAATATGTCATGCGACATAGTTATAAAAGAAAGGGATAAATAAAAAAATCTCTACTTTTCTTTAAGAGATTTGTACTAGTCGTTCTAAACATATACATACATACAATACAAACACCTTACAGACTGACCGGGTGGGAAAAAAATTACCAAGCATTCTGTTTGTATAAACAACATACATTACATCGATTCCATCTTATCGATTAGTATCGGTACAGTGTCTACTGCTATAGAATCCTACAGAGACTACATTGAAAATTTAATTTGATAACTTTCTGATAATGTATACAAAAGTGCAAAAATAAATTTTAGTAGACTTAAGTGCTTGGACCCATTCCAAACTACTACAGCTGCTATATATATATATAGATACTGTATATATATATATATATAAATGAATTTCCCCGTTCGCTTCCCTTACAAGTGGATACAAGTGCCTTTTTCTATTTGTTTATCTCCAGAGAGCAGCTGTGCGATTTGTTTGAGTTCACCAATACTATTTCTTCATTCATAAAATACGGCTAAATTACAATAGTATAAATCAAGTTTAATCGATTCATATTTAACCCATTAGCTGCTAAAGGCAAATATATATTTAGGCCTAATATATAAATATATACGTTCAAAAAATCTCTGGAGCCATATTCGGGAATATACCTGGTGTGAAACACTCACACGACTCTGTAATACAATCATAATAATATAAATTTTATTTAATCTTCATATTTTGCTCATTTGCCTAAACATAAATATAGAGATGATGGCGTCCCAATAGAGATGGCGTCCCAATAGAGATGATGGCGTCACAATAGAGATGGCGTCCCAATAGAGATGGCGTCCCAATAGAGATGATGGCGTCCCATTAGAGATGATGGCGTCCCAATAGAGATGGCGTCCCAATAGAGATGGCGTCCCAATAGAGATGGCGTCCCAATAGAGATGATGGCGTCCCATTAGAGATGATGGCGTCCCAATAGAGATGATGGCGGCCCAATAGAGATGATGGCGGCCCAATAGATTACACTATAGTTCTGAAGAGAGCACCAGTAACATTCAACCAACGTCAAGTAATTTCAAATTTAACGCCACAAATTCCGCCAAACTAATTTAAATAATTTTTTACGAAAAATGTTACCATTAAAAGATTATAGATTTATATGCGCGCATTCCAAGTTTAAAGGAAATCATTATAGTTGTTTGTTCAAGAAAATTCGAATAACTCAAAAATTTATCAATAAAGTTAAACTTCCGGTTAGCCGATTTTCTTCAAATTTGGAATTCTACTAATTGTTCTAATGTATATAAAGATTTTATCGGCCTTAAAACCATACAATGTTTTTGAAGTGGTACTTTAGAATAACCATTTCGACCCCCCCCAACAATCAATTTTCCCAGCAAAATGTTCTAAATAAAAGTGGTAAGTATTTATGTGTAGATAGTATACGAAGTTTAAAGTATATCGCTTGAGGCTTTTTCGAGAAAATCTCGAAAAAACATTCAGTAAAATAGTACTTCCGGTTGATGGATTTTATCCATCATCTCTATCATGCATACATACAAACAAACAATATTTCACTGAGTAGACTTTCAGGTTTCTTCTGTCGATTTTTCCCGAAAACGGCTTTCTGCTTTGTTGCTTTGTTTTCTTTAAGCTTTATATATTCGCTACATTATATACAGCACTATCACTTATATTCGCTACATTATATACATCACTATCACTTATATTCGCCACACATATACAGCACTATCACTTATATTTGAAACATTTTCCGAGAAAATTAGTTTTAGGGAATTCTGAGACGGGATGACGTTTCGTTTATCTTTAAAGTTTCATTTGGCTATATTCTATGATACTAATCCCAATTATAATATTAATAAGAATTTAAAAGTGTAGCTGAAATTCCTAAATGCGACTTAGTGAGTGACAAAAGTTCATTTAAAGAAGTTTGTGGGTGAGAGGGAGTGCATAGTTTTCTAAAAAAGTCATTTTATTAAATTTAGATTCTTCAGGTGATATAAAATTGGAGACATCATCCTCATAATCTATCCTCTACTACCGCCTAAGCAGTATGAGGTGGTCCTTTGTAGAGCTTCTTCCAATTGTCCCTGACCTGTACGAGTTCTTTCCGTTTGCCCCAGTCCAGCCTTCTCCTGGTAATCGCCTCTTTCACCCCGGTCTTCCCATTTCAATCTCGGTCTTCCTCTTCATTGATTGCCCTCAACTATAGTCAGGTAAGAGCAACTGGCAGTGCGGCTTGGTTCCATAAGCAGTATGTAACCCAGCCAACTTTTTTTTTAATTATTGGCATTAGCTCTCTCGGCCATAGCCATGTACAACCTTTCAGTTTACTGATCTAACAGTCTATCAGACCTACAGCTAGTATTGTTTATCCACAATCTTAATCAATAATAAGCGAACTTCTTAAATGTTTGGGAATTACAATAGATTCCTAAAACTATGTTCATTCAAACACAATCATGCTGAACAAATACATGCACATTAAGACAATCATTCACATTATATTCTAAAAACAAACTAATTTACCCATTCAACACATCCTCGCGAATAAATACATTCATTCTAGTAAATACAGGCAGACTAACAGTCATTCAAACTAATTCCATAAGCTAAGGGGTGGGGTGGAGTACTCAATATTCCTCACACCCCATTATACTTAAACCTAAATTATAATTAATTTTTGTCAAATGTCCGCTTCAAAGTTTGTTACTTGTGAGTTTATTTCACTCTTTATTTTTTATATTTTTATTTTACAATCCTTAATTCAAATATAGCATCCACAGTCTCTTGTATTGGTACTATTAATATACTTTTATAATAAAAAGGTTATCCAACTGTTTGGATAGCTTACTAAACATCTTGTTTCTCTCCTCTTCGTATCAGGACAAATAATGAGAATATGCTCTAAGCTTTCAGACATTTGACATTGGCTACAATTCGGGGAGCTCTCTATATTAATTTTATTTAAATATTCCTTACACAAGCCATGGTTTATTCTAAGACGACTCATGATGCGAGCTTTATTCTTTTGAATTGCCGATTTTCCATACCATGGCTTCTTTCCGACTTTAGGGTTAATTGATTTGTAAAATATCGCTTTTCTCTCCGAGGTATATTCATTTTGCTATTCCTTAAGTAAGGAGTACTTGATCTCGGGATACAAGTCTGTAAAAGGGACTTTCACATATAACATTTCGCCTTTTCTACGGCTCTCTTGGCTAAAGAATCTGCTCTTTCATTCCCTTTGATCCCAACATGAACTCTTATCCACATCAATTTGATGGTGCTCCCCTCTTCTTTCATAACATTAAACATATCAATTATTTCCAGCAAAATGTGATTTGTCTGCATAGTTTCTTTTCATATTTTCTAAAGAGACTGTGGGCACTTTGGCTATCTGTTAATAAAACCGCATCTTTAGCAGATATAGATTTTAAATATTTCAGTGCCATTAATATCGCAATCATCTCGAAAGTATAAATACTAATTATATCTGGTAATTTATACATTAATTCAGTTTCACTTTGTGGATCATATACACTACACCACTTTTTTCGTTAATTTTAGATCCGTCTGTATGAATTAATCTAGCTGTAGGCCAATTAGATCTTAATAAGTTTCTGTGAGATATATTTGAAAAATACCTATCATTAATACTATAATCATTGCAAGTGGAAATTTGTTTATTATGAGAGAATTGGAAACAGTAACTTTCAAGTTGATTTCCCCCTTTAATTACTTCGTAATATTTACGATTGACATAGAAGAGGAGATGTTTTCTTTTCCCAATATTTGTAAGTTAAATCATATATACTCAAATTACAAATTCTGGTATACAATTCTGGATTACTAGCCATAATTCTAAGTAGAAATCTTTGAGATAACATTTCCCTTCGGTATTTAAGAGGCATTTCGCCGCTTCATTCAAAAGAGCGCTTATGGGGGTAGAATTCAGAAGGCCTAGGCATCGAATACATTTGTGATGAATAACATCTATTGTTGACTAGATTGCCCATAAAATAAACACCCGTAATCAATAATGGACCTGATACAGGTCTATAAAAAAGTAATGCTATATTGGGATCAGCCCCCAAGAATTGTGAGTGACCATCGCAATATATTAATAGGTTTCGCTAATTTTTCAATTGTAGTTTTAATATGGTTAGTCCAATTTAACTTACTATCTAAGAAGATGGCCTAAGAATTTTATATTATTCTTAACCGAAAACAAATCGTTCCCTAATTGTACACGATCTTGTATATCCGGCTTTCTTTTACAAGTAAACAAACAGCAGGCAGACTTTTCCACTGATATTTCCAAACCATTATCAATATACCATTTTTGCATTTTAGTAACAGCATCACTCAATATATTTTTACATTCTGTTATATCTGAAGTAGTTACAAATACACAAATGTCATCAGCATATTGCAATAATTTACTTGATCAGAAAACAAACCCTCTAACTCTGCTGTATATAATGTATAAAGGAGAGGGGATAAAATACCCCCCTGTGGAAGGCCACTTTTCGCATAACTGGTCCAGTTAATTTATTATTCACTTTTAATTAAATGATTCTATCATTAATTAAATTTATTATGTGATTTATACATTTTGTAGGCAGGTCTAATGTAAATAATTTAGTTGCTAAATTTGGAAGAAGAATGTATCATATGCACTCTTAATATCCATAAAAAGTGCTACTGTAGACTTTCCCAAAGAAAAACCTATTTGTATGTCTGTTATTAATTTCGTTAGGCTGTGCAAAGTGGATTTTCCCTTTCTGAAGCCATATTGAGTGGAGGGCATTTTATCATTAGATTCTAGCCACCATTCAAGTATGTTTTTCAAAATTCTTTCAAAAGTTTGCATCAAACATGACGTCAATGAAATGGGGCGATATGATTCACTTATATTGGTTTTTTTATTCGGTTTCAAAATTGTGACCACTATGAACTCTTTCCAAGCTGATGGAAAGTTGCCTGATTTCCAGATTGGGTAAATTCTTAATTATTGGATACACTATTTTATCTTTACATGGTGCTGTATTATTTGTGTTCTTGATAGATTTCGTTAATTCAGACATATTAAAAGGTTTATTAAGAAAGTGGTCGGGCTCATATAATTTAATTCAATCTTAGGCTGAACAAAGTCGGGAGTTAGTTTTTGTAAAAATTAGTCACTATTTATCAATTTTTTACTGTTTAATTTTTAATTTGATCCCATATATTTTTAATTGGTGTATTTTTGTTTAAATTTTGACAGAAATTGGCCCATGATTTTCGTTTTCCCTCTTTAATTACTTTCTTTACAATAGGTACTTTATGTTTATATTTAATGAAGTTAGATAAATTAGGACGGATATTGCAAGTATGCTTGTTTTCTGTTCTGTATAGCTATTTGACAGTCCACAGTCCACAATGGATTGTAGTATTTATTATTACCATTACTACTATTATATGTTGGTATAGAATTTAAACAAGCGTTATTCAATGTATTTAGAAAACTTTCATAATTTGGCGTTACATCTTCATTGTACAATATATTATTTATCATACAATTTTGAAATAAGTTCCAGTAGGCTTTATTAGTATTCCACTTACGCAAATTGCTGTATGGCGTACTTGTTTTTAGTCTCATGTTGTTCGTAGAAATAATAATCGGTAAGTGATCGGAGCCCATTGGATCGTCTATCACTTGCCATTCAAAATTCGGAGCTATATTTATAGAACGAAATGAAATATCTATAGCTGAATTACGCGACTGGGTCCTACGGTTAACATATGTAGCAGTTCCGTCATTTAAGAATATTAAATTCGATTCGTGCGCGGCCTCTAATAACTTTCTTCCGGCATTATCAGTCCAGTCCGAACCTATTGCAATGTGGTGACAATTAAAATCACCTAACACTACTATTGGTCTAGGAAGGCTGTTGAAAAATCTAAGCCATTCATTTTTGTTTATAATGTGATGCGAGGAACTATATATTGAAACTAAATTGTATGACTGTCTGAATTGTAAATTGTATTGTATGACTGTCACTTAATTTTAATTCCAGACCGATATTAAATAATCCTGTAATTTGATATATACTTTCTTGAACCTTGTATGTTATATTGTTTTTAACTAAAGTTGCCGAACCTGCTTTACCGTCTGCACGATCATGTCTGAATATATTAAAATCTCTGTATCTATAATTTACTCGCGGTTTGTACCATAAACCCCCACAAAGCCATAATAGTTCCTTTCACATTGCGCCACAAGTTGGAAGGCCTTAGGCCTCCATACTTGGGCACACCCCGATTCCATTTGCGACGGAGGCAAAGTACCTTGGCGTGACTTTCGACCGAAGACTCACTTGGAATCAACACATTGACAAGATTTCTCACAGAGCCGATGCGTCATTAATAGATGCAGACGGCTTTGTGGGAGAAACTGGGGCTTGCGCCCAAGTTTGTCACTATGGATCTACACCAGGATCATCAGACCCATGATTACATATGGGTCGGTAGTTTGGTGGACCAAAACGTTGCAGAACGGGGCAGTGGAAGGGCTCGGTGGGATCCAAAGGCGAGCATGCCTTGGTTCCACGGGGGCCATGAAGACCATCCCGACTGCGGCGTTGGAAGTCCTCCTCAATCTGCCACCATTACACATTCTCGTTCTAGGCGAAGCCAGAATGGGAATACATAGGCTCCTGCAGGGGCCGCCTCCCATCACCTCTAGGCATGATCGTAATAACCAGAGGTTGATTGAGGAAATCAAGGCGGACTACCTTCTGGGGATGCCAACGGATAGGATGGTTTCCAAGTATTTCTTCGAAAGGAACTTCCATATTGTCATACCGAGCAGAGGCGAATGGGGCTGCGACCCACCCCTGTTCGGTAACTCGATCTGGTATACAGATGGATCCAAAACTCTGACTGGGGTCGGAGCTGGGGTCTACGGGGGCAGGCCTAAAGTTAAAATTAAGGCCAGCCTAGGGAAGTACGCCACGGTCTTTCAGGCTGAAGTCGTGGCGTTACAACTCTGCGCTAGGGAGATTATAAGGCAAAGGATAGTGGGTAGAAGAGTGGCCATATACTCCGACAGTCAGGCAGCCCTAAAGGCACTTTCCTCACACCAAATAGTCTCAAGACTGGTGTGCGACTGCCTACTTGCCCTCACCGAGGTGGGTACTCGGAATAAACTGACACTCGTCTGGGTACCGGGACATGCGGGGTTTCTGGGCAATGAGAGGGCGGATGCCCTAGCGAGGGAGAGCTCGCAGGATACCTTCATAGGCCCCGAACCCTTCTGCGGCTTGTCCAGGAGCCTCATTCAAACTTCTATTAGGGGGTGGATAGAAGATCAGCGTCTGTGTTGGTGGGAGGGAACACCAGGACAGAGGCAGGCAAAGCTCTTCATTAAAAGACATTTGCCTAAATTTACCAAAGACCTACTGAGCCAGACCCGAAGGGATATAAGGTTAATTGTGGGTCTACTAACAGGGCATTGTAGGCTGAATAGACACATGCACCACCTACAACTTGCGGATAGTGCAGTATGCCGATTCTGCAAGGTAGAGGAGGAGACCCCGGCGCACATCCTTTGTGAGTGCGCCGGCATGGCGAGGATTAGGTTTCTTCAATTGGGGACGGGCAATCCCGAAGCTGAAAGCTTCATGACGGAGCCGCTCTCAGCTTTGCTAGGATTGATTAGGAGGGCAAAGCTGGGGGCTGTTCTGTAACTTAAGGGATCCACAATAGACCTCAATTTGTAGGTCGCAGTGGAATGAGGCCCCCCCCTTCTATTCTATTCTATAAGAACAATGTGGAAGGCTTACGTCGAATGGTTATGAAATACCTACCCTTTGGCATGTGCCTTCAGGAAACCAAAATTCGTCCGGGATATTCTATACAGATTCCCGGGTATGTAATCTACAGTCAGCCCCAGGTGGAAGGGCGCACGGTGGAGTTGCCGTTTGTGTAAGAAAGAATATTCCCAGCATGCGGCTAAATCTCAACACCAATCTTCAGGCTGTAGCTGTGCGTCTAGCGACATCGCTCCAGGTCACCCTAATAAGTGTTTACTTACCTGACATTTACTGGCGGAGGGGTGATTTGGAGAACCTGCTCTCGCAGCCGCCCGCACCGATCCTGGTTATGGGAGATTTCAATTCTCATAATACCTGGTGGGGTTCAGCCTCAAGTGATCCGCGAGGCAGGTCTCTTGAAGAAATAATACACAATCATAACTTAATACTGCTTAACAACGGTGCCGCAACCCATTTCAATTCATACACTGGTTCCTTTAGCGCAATAGATCTGAGTTTAGCAACTCCTACCTTAGCTGGTTGTCTGGAATGGACACCATTAGAAGAACTCTTCCAAAGTGACCACTTCCCAATTAAAGTAAACAGTTCCATCTCCAGGTCTGACTTTATCACTCCTGTGAGATACGACATTAGGAGGGCGAATTGGCCCGCTTATTCCGTTAACGTGTTGACACCAGTCTTTACTGGGGATGTCACCACCGATACGAAGAACTTTACTGAGGCATTAGTGCTTGCGGCCGATGGTTCGGTGCCGAGGACCGGTGGGAGAGTCAAACGACCTCCTGTTCCTTGGTGGACCGCGGAATGTAAAACCGCCAATGAGGCGAAGAAGCGGGCTTTCAATAGATTCAAGAGACACCCGACGGTAGAAAATTTAATCAATTTTAAGAGACTAAGAGCCAGAGAACGGCGAATTATTAAAAACGTAAAAAAAGAAACTCTAGCCTCTTATGTGTCAACGTTATCAACGTCATCTACGCTAAAAGTGGTTTGGAACATAGTAAAAAGCCTTTCTGGTAACCGTAAAATACCGTCGGTGCCTACCCTCCTACAAGGAAATGTCGTCGTCACTGAGCCGAAGGATGTGGCTGAGTATTTAATATCAGGTTCCCAGGCCTACTCGGCCGAATTCCTTAGGCGAAAAGCTGACGTGGAGCTGCAGGCACTCAACTTTGATACCGTCACTCTAAAAAATTATAATCTCCCGCTAACAATACATGAATTAGAAAATGCCCTTAGAAAAACCAGGATACGTCACCAGGACCGGATGGGATCCCATACGCCATGTTAAAAACTTTGACTATTTCGGTCAAGGAGCAGCTTCTAAGGCTGTGTAATCGCATATGGGAGACCGGGCAGTACCCTGACAGTTGGCGGGAATCTATCATAATACCGATCCCTAAAGAGGGGAAAAATCCCAGTGACCCCTACAGACCCATTTCGCTGACCACCTGCTTAAGTAAAGTCCTCGAAGCAATGATTAATTACAGACACCAGAGGGATTTACAGTCAGCATCAAGCAGGTTTCCGTAGATATAGATCTACATTGGATCAAATGAACCGCCTAGAGATATATATCCAAAACGCCTTCTTGAGAAGAAAGCACGTGCTGGCCGTGTCCTTCGATCTCGAGAAGGCTTATGACACTACTTGGCGGCATGCAATATTGCGGAAGTGTCACGAATGGGGACTGAGGGGAAATCTGCCTAAATTTATACGTAGTTTCTTGGAACTGCGTAGATTCAGAGTTCGTCTGGGGTCGGTTTTATCAGCCCCAAAAATATTAGAAAATGGTATTCCCCAAAGGTCGGTATTAAGTGTAACACTATTTCTAATGGCGGTAAATTGCCTAGCAGAAGCTGTAGAAGTCCCACTACAAGAATCTTTATATGTAGACGACCTCGCCATATATTTATCTGGCGATAACATAGGTGAGGTTGGGAAAACCCTACAGCAGGCAATAAATCATGTGGCTGCTGAGGCTACCAGAAACGGGTTCAAATTTTCAAGAACCAAAACAGTGTGCATGCATTTTTGTAGACTAGAAGTGAACATAACCTTCCAACCTAGTATCTGGACAGTCCTATAGAATATAAAGAAAGCACCGGTTTCTGGGCCTCATATTTGATTCAAGTTTGACATGGCAGGAACATCTGGACTCAACTTGCGTTAAAGCAAAGAAGACCCTAGATATATTGAAATTTTTGTCGAGCTATAGATAGGAAACAGAGCGCGAAATTTTAAGACGCATATTCATATGCATTACAAGGTCTATGTTGGAATATGGTGCCCCTGTATATAGCTCAGCGCGCAAATCACGCCTGAAATCACTTGATAAAGTTTATAATGAAGAATTAAGATTAATAACAGGCGCCTTCCGTACCAGCCCTTTGCAAAGCCTCTACGTAGAATCAGAATTGATGCCACCACAACTAAGACGAGAACAGTTGACGCTATGCTATGACGCCGGAATATGGGGGAAAACAATGAATCCATTGTTCCAAACCATATTCGAGAGCCCTTCCATTGAGGAATCTCCACAGCAAAGCACGTGGACGCTACCCCTTGGATTAAGAGCCAAATGTCTTATGGAAGCGGAGGGACTGGAATTTTTTCCAGTAGAGAGGTGGAGGTTTAATACCTCTCCTCCATGGCTATTACCTTCCGCTTGCGTTCGCGTGGATCTGTCATTATATAAAAAACATGAGACATCCCCCGTTTTCTATCGTCAAAAATTACTCGAAATTTTAAATTTTTTATTGCCTGTAGGCAAATAAATAACGTCATTCCTGTACGTCCCACAGATATACAAATCCTCATAAAAGAGAAATTAACGGAAAAATGGCAGCAACAGTGGGACGCCCTAAATGAAAAACTGAAGGGCATTAAACCATGTGTGCGAAAAACGACAGCTGAGAGTTTCCAGCGGCATGAATCGGTAATAATCACGAGGCTAAGCATTGGGCATACACGCTTGACTCACGGTCACCTCCTTATAGGAGCCAGAAGTCCAAGGTGTTCATGGTGTAGAGAAAGATTAACGGTAGCACATATATTAGAAGGGCGTTAGGCACTGCGACAATATAGAGAATAAGCAGGCCTGCCACATGATTCGCGCGCAATTTTAGAAGAAGGGTCTTCCCATAAACAAAGGCTATTTGCTGCCTTGAAGAGAATGAATTTTTATTATAAAATTTACGATTATCTGTAGACTAGTTCTAGTAAAAGGGGAGAGGAATATCGAGTACTCTCCCCTCCTTGTGATTGTGAGATTTGAATGTATTTATTAGTATGAATGTAATAGTATTTATTAGTATGAATGCATTTATTAGTATGAATGTATTTATTAGTTTGTACGTTTTATTGGAGCAAATGATAGTATGCGCGAGTGTAAATAGTGTAGATATGTTTTAGATTTTTGGTTATTTTTTTTTTTTTTAAGGGGTGTAGGATAAAAGAACTACACCCTGATTAGACCTAGGAAAATTCCAGGGAAAGGAATATTTATAAAAGTACTTCTCCTTGATGCAAATAGCCACCAAACAAGGAAGATGATATAAAAGAATGAGTTGAGTCCAGTAAATATTGATTTTAATTTCCTTAGCTATATATAATCTGTGAAACATTCAAACAATATGTGAATAATTATTACATAAGATTACTTTTAGGGCCCCGCTATGTATTGTTTTTACAAAGGATGGCACTGTTTGGTATCCGCACCCCCTCTGATCAACTAGTTTGATGGTTTAAGAGGAGATGTGCGGAACCATGTTCGATATCCTTAGGCTCCACCATACTTGCTAGTCAAAGTATTGTGTTGGATGCCATAAAGGTAAGTAGTAGAACATGTGCCATCTTGACTGAGCAAGTAAACGGATCGAGAAGAAAAAAATAATAATAATATTCGAAAGGCGCTAATGACCTTAGCTGTCGATGCGCAAAAAAAAAAAAAAAAATCTATATATACACAGTGTAGTTGAATCTTTTTCCCGAGAAAATACATTTAAACAATTTTGTGTCCATTTCACTGATAACAGAGTCAAAACAGTCAGGCATTAACCATAAATTGTTTCAGATATGACATGGCTAAAAGACTAAGAATAAGAGCCACATTGCTCAGGGTACCCTTATCTTGTAAGAATAGAGAATGAAGAAGGGGAAGACGGTACAGGAGCCTTATGGAAGATTAAAAGGGACATGTTAATTTGAAAAGGCAGGGCTGTTTTTTTCCAAGAACATATTGGCAGTTGGAGGCAATTAGAAGCCAAAGGTATCAATACCAATATGTTGGCTTTTTCCAGCCCTCAAAAACAAAATAAATTGTTTAATTCAAAAACAGGTAAAACCACACAATAAATAAATAATACATTTAAACAAGTTTTGTTAGGGGCGGGGATTTTGTTTAATTCTAATAATGGATAGGTTAAAGTGCACACTTGGATAGGTTAAAGTTTTATAAAGATGCAATCTGTATGGCCGATTGATTTATTAATTGTGACCAAGGTATTTGGGTAAAAGAAAGAGTTAAACGGAATGTTTCCTAATGAGATCATTAAGTTCAAAACGGTGGAGATGACTGTAGAGTGTCATTACGTGTAGAAGAACATTTTAATGACTTTGTGGTTCAGCATTGGACTTTGCTTAAAAAGAGGATAAATTTTTATAACAGATTTACAAAATTTGTAATTGTAAAATCTGACGTTAAACGATGTTATATGATTGCGTTCAATAGCAAATAGCAGGGAGGGAGCTGTGATGTACCTACACAGTACTGCATGTCACTTTAGGGGATAGCATGGTTTTAACTCCCCCAAAACCAAGCCAAAATGCAAGGGGAGCCATTTGTCGGCCAAACTTCCATGCGTATTATGAACGACAAATCTGGAGTGAGGAACTATAGAACAAGAAAAATCACAACAACTTGTGCATTGAAAGACAAAACATGCAGTTTCATAACAAAACATGCATTTTCATGACAATAAATAAAATATAGTGGCATAAAATGTTTTAAGCAAACGACAAATGTGTAATTCCATCGATGTCGCTAGCGCATCATTTGTCTTATGTTATTTTATATTTATCCTTTGTATTTTACTCGCTTTTCTTATTGTGCATTTTTATCAATAATAGCGTAAGTGAATGTACAATACAATAAACGTAATAAGGGCAAAGTTTTTGATAAGTAGTTTAAAATTGAATTTATAACTTTCTCTAGAGGAAGTATGTAAGAGAAGATATTGCAATCGAGTTTAATTTTGAATATCAAGTTTTTATCGGAAAAATAGTTGGTGCTAATGGCCAAGGCAGTCGACGGGTCAACAAAAAATACACGTGTTGATAACGTTAGTTTATTGTGATTATTTAGAATGTTTGAGCACGGTAGTTGTTAGAGCATGGTAGTTGATATATCAATAATGATATATCGATCAAATATTTATTTAGATGATGACGACAAAATGTGCAAAAAGATCAGGGTGCAAAAGTTTAATTATACATTATGGTGCTGAAGCATCATAGCCGCGACATATATCTCGCTATGTCAGCACGTGTGTCGTATTCTAATGCAAATTTCAAGACAAAAGTTTAATATGTCGAGTAAACCGGCTGAAAGATAACGCAGCAAGATTTGGTAATGACTGCACTCTAGTGTGAGAATGCTTGTTTAATTATGCCTGAGGTCTGATATTAGGTCGGTTTGCTAATCTTGTGCGCTGTGATATCTGCCTCGAGGTAACCATAGTAACATGTGTGTACAGTTAATTTAATAAGCCTGTGCATGGACCACGGAGCCATATTGGGCAATAAGCTGCTTTGGGGAAGCAATGAGCTGCTTTCTCTATAGTTTTCATAGACTAATTTTCTCTTCTGGGTTCAAATTAACCAGGATTAACCAAGTTTTATGGAATACGGCTAGAAAATGACAAACAAGGCCTTAAACAGTAAAAATTAAACCATAATTAGAGTGTGTCCTGTTTATTTATTAACATTAACATATTATTATACATTTGGAGACATTCTCAAGAAAATCGTATTATATTATGTTGAAGTGTTACTTTGTAGGAAAGCTTAACGGCACTGTTCCCTCGAACATCACAAAAATCAATTTTCCCAGGATAATGTTACATATATTTATGTTTCCAGATAGTAAAACGACAGAACGTTCAAGCTGTTTTCGAGAAAATCGCAAAAAAATGGGGAACGAAACCATTCAGTAATGTGGCACTTCCGGTTGATAGATTTTGTAGAAAAACTTGGTGTCAGATGCGGTGGTGATGGTAACGAAACGGAATAGCAAATCTGAGCGCCGTGCGATTTTTATTTAATTTTATAGATATTTTGTTCAACCAACCCATCCACGCACACACCATACATAACCATTCGCTAAACACATTTTTTTCGTATCTTGGGAACCTCATCACCAAACCTCATCAACCAAAACTTGTATTTCCGGCAGAAAATTCAATCTCGAAAATTTGGCACGATTCCTGTTACTAGATTGTCGTAAGTGAAAGTAAAAAACAACTGGGCCACTGACCCAAGCAATAGAACACCGTAAAGTTTTATTGAGAAAATTTTCAATTTTATAGTTCTTCTGCCCCAAGTAAATGTTGCAGCCCACATTGTACATGTATGTATGCAGGTGAGTAATCAAATTAAAAAAAAAAAAATTCTCTCTTGGAAAATTGAAATGTAATAGAGCGACATCCGGCTGACCCACTTCATCTGCAAAATCGGCCTGTCATAATGACACACGCACACACTAATCCACCCACTCCAGTTTAGTTCATAAATTTACTTGCAACCGTGTATTTTTCCACGCAGTGAAAACTCAATTTTTCACAAGTTTAACATGATTTTGCTCTTATTTTCACAGAGAGGTAATATGAAGTGATGGGTACCAGGAAGTCAACAATCTCGCTCGTCTTCAAAGTTCACGTCTTTAGCATATCATAACATTTACTAGGTGAAACACTCTCCATCTCAGTGTGCCACTTCTCTTAGTTCTAAATGATAGATTACCTTCTCTTACTGCTTGATGTGAGCAACTATTGCCTCAAATTTACGCACGGTGAGTTTTCAACGGAAATGCATATTCTGAGGTCCCCTGAGTACGAAAAAAAGTATTGAGCGAATGATCTGTATCTGCGTATGTGTGGGTGGGATGTTGAGATGTAATGTGTTGGGGGTATACAAAAATCGTTAATAATTGATAAATTAATAACTAATCCTTTAATAACTAATTAATTTATAAAGAGACTTCCTTTCCAAAGGAAACTCCGGGGGCTGTGTTTGAGCGGATGATCTGTATCTGCGTGTGTGTGGGTGGGATGTTGAGATGTAATGTGTTGGGGGTATACAAAAATCGTTAATAATTGATAAATTAATAACTAATCCTTTAATAACTAATTAATTTATAAAGAGACTTCCTTTCCAAAGGAAACTCCGGGGGCTGTGTTTGAGCGGATGATCTGTATCTGCGTGTGTGTGGGTGGGATGTTGAGATGTAATGTGTTGGGGGTATACAAAAATCGTTAATAATTGATAAATTAATAACTAATCCTTTAATAACTAATTAATTTATAAAGAGACTTCCTTTCCAAAGGAAACTCCGGGGGCTGTGTTTGAGCGGATGAAAACAAATAAATAAATAGGCAAAATATATAATTAAAATAATCAATAGGTGTCAAAAAAATGAGATTATGATATAACAACATCGCCATCATCATCACAACATAAGTATCTTGGCCATTTTGGTGGAGAAATTGCTTTTTATAAAACTTGCATACTTACTGAGTCTCTGACTTGAAGAAAGTTGGGTTCCTTGAAGTACGTACTTCCACCACTCACTACTGTAACTTTACAGCATCCCAGCTTTCTCTAATCACAAGTTTCATTCTTTTTCCGATATAAATTTTGATCTGACTCTCACTAAAAAGGTTGCCCTTATGAATTCTACCTCCTCCGAGGGGACTAATATTAATTAAATATACAACAACAAAAAAGCGGTACCTAAATTAAAAATTAAATTCCTGTATTAGTTTTTCTCTTTTCAACTTCAAATGTACTGAAAATTGAAATAAATTGTGCCATTTGAGACAATTTAAATATAGTATTAACTCATTTTCTGTTAAAGTAAAAATTTCCCTATATGTTTAAATGCACTGACTGGTAGACCAGTGCAACTGTTTCTTTTGTGCTTGTCAACATCCAAATACCCAACTTAAAGACTAGTTCTGCACATATATTCCAACTTTACAATCATATAATATTTAACTACAAAATAGTGTACAAAATGCGACTTACAAACTTACTAGCCCGCGTATTTTAAATTTGATAATTAAAGCGCTCAAAAATAAAAAGTCCAGACAAAATAACTAATAAGTTATTAAAATATTTACCTAAAAAATCTGGTGTGAAACACTCACACAACTTTCTCTTACTCCAGTACTCAAAATTATAATTGACAAATTTTATAGTTAGTGTACCAAATTTAATGAAATTCGTCGAAAAGTGAAAACACTGTCCAGTAAAACTGTCCGGTTTACTAATTTCCTTGAAACTCGGAATTTGGGTCATATATTAATTTCTAGTTATTTCAATTTGGATGACAGAATTGTATAATCAACTGTGATAGCATTTTAAAGAAAAACATAACCCCCCTCCCCCAAAAGTCCCCTTAAATGAATTTATCAGGGGAAAAGTTTCAAATAAAAGTTGTAGCTCTTTATATGTATAGTTAACAACGCTGGTTTAAAGAAAATCGTTGGAGCCATTTTCGAGAAAATACCAGAAAACTGAAAATTATATTTCAGTAAAAACGCACTTCCGGTTATCTATTTTTTTTCAAACTCGGAATTTCAACAACATATTTAATTCTAATTAACATTATTTAGATGACAGAATTGTCTAATATACTGAAACAGCAGTTAAGATGAAAACCTAACCCACCCCTCCCCAGAAGTGCCCTTAAATGAATTTTCTGGAGAAATGTTTCAAAATAAAAGTTGTAGCTCTTTGTATGTGTAGTTGATATACCAAGTTTAAAGAAAATCTTCGGAGCCATTTTTGAGAAAATTGCAAAAAAAACGTTAAAAAAAAAAACAACTAGTAAAGTGGTACTTCCGGTGAGGAAATGACACATAACGCACCGTCAGATCCCATGGTGATACCTAAAAGTAATATCAAGTTTGAACTTTCTACGATTTTCGTTTTTGAGCTATGCTGTTCACATACATACACATCACACACCAGACACACACACCACCACACACATACAGACCATTCGCTAAAACCACTTTTTTGGGACTCAGGGGACCTCAAAACGGATATTTCCGGTGAAAACTCGATATCGAAATTTGACACGATTACAATACTTCCTCTTACTAGGAGTAAGAGAAAGTAAAAAGCAATAGTTTACTTCAAATATATAATTAACAAAATTATTTTTTTACAATATTTTCCAAAACAATGGAAACACTCCTCAGTTATAGTTCTATCAAAGCCTGGTAAGGATAGTAAGTAATTGAGCAGCTACAGACCCATCAGTCTGCTAAATACACTCAGTAAAGTGGCTGAAAAATTACTCTGAGTATCATCAATCAGCACTCAGTCCAAAACAACATTCTCATCAATGAACAGTTCGGCTTCCGGAAGGGTCATTCTGCCACAGGGCAGTTGGCTCGACTGGTTGACAATATTACCGAGAAGTTCAACGAAAGAAAACATACCGGTATGTTGTTACTGGACATAGAGAAGGCCTTCGATACCGTATGGCATGTAGGCCTTCTCTATAAAATGATAACTTACGGTTTTCCGGCTTATTTTATGAGTCTGGTACAATGTTACTTTAATGACACAACCTTTCAGGTCCAAGTAGGTGATATTTTCTCCGATAGAAGGGGTCTAGTGTCAGGAGTTCCCCAGGGTTCTGTCCTTGGGCCGGTACTTTTCAATATTTTCCTTGATGACATACCAGTTAAAGACAATGTTTGTTGTCCCTCTTCGCAGATGACACAGCCTTGTATGTGTCGTCTTGGCGACGGACACAATCACTAACAGACTGACACAGAATCTCCTTAAGCCATTAAAATACTTCCATAAATGGAAAATTAAAATAAATACAGAAAAAACCCAAGCAATATTTTTCACAAAAAGACGACCGACTTTATGGAAACAGATAACTATAGCTAACAGATCAATAGAATGGGCTCCCACTGTCAAGTACTTGGGGGTTACATTAGACAAATCATTAACATTTACGCCACACATTGAAACACAATAGTTCAAAGAAGCAAGCTCTCATACTCCAACTGTTCCCTCTCCTAAATAGACATTCTACACTGAGTGTTGGCAATAAGATACTGTTGTGCAAGGTTCTGGTCAGACCTGTGCTGACCTATGCTGCTCCATGTTGGAGTATAATGAGTGAGACCAACCTAAAGAAATGTTTGCAAAATAAGTTTTTAAGGTTTGCCATTGATGCTGCCAGATCACCCCAATTAAACTCTTGCACGAAGAAACAAAAATAGAACTTATAAAAGAATTGTTAAAGGAAATATGTACAACTTTTTTTCTTAGTACAGCTTATAGTGAAAATAAAACAATCAAAAACATAGGATGTTACAATACAAATTGTCATTTTAAACATAAGAGAATTAAAAATATAATATGCCCACCACATCAATTTAATTTATTTGTGGATCCTTTGGTGATACCTAAACGGAATGTCAAGTTAGAACTTTCTGTGATTTGAAAAACACTCAAGTTTCCGGGTTGAGACCGCGTCTGTGATTTTTACTTTCTCTAACTGCTGTTATTGCGATCATGCCAATTTTCGAAACTGTTAAAGAAAATACCCGTTTTGAGGTCCTCTGAGCCCAAAAAAGTGGTTTCAAGAAAATGATCTCTGTGTGTGTGTGTAAAAAAAATCTCTCACAACGAAAAGTTGCAGGAAGCTCAAACTTAGTATTCCGTTTTACCTAAACGGACTTAGTACCTCTACCACCGCATCAGACACGAAGATTTCGTGCAAAACCCAACAAGCGGAAGTGCCACTTTTCTGAGTGGTTTTTTCAATTTTTTATGATTTCTTCGAAAACGACTGCAACGATTTTCTTAAACTTGGTATATCAAGTACACATGCATGGAGCTACAGCGTTTATTTGACACATTTCTCTGGGGAATTTCATTTAAGGGCATTTTTGGAAAAGGTGAGGTTATGGTTTCCTATAAAGTGCTATTTTAGTTCAACAATGTGCTATACAATTCTGTCAACTAAATAACATTAATTAGAATTATATAAGTTGCCGAAATTCCAAGTTGGAAGAAAATCGGTTGAGCGGACGTGCGACTTCACTGTATAGGTTGTTCAGTTTTTTGTGATTTTCTCCATAAAAATGCCGACGGTTTTAAACACTAATACGAATTTCAAGTGTGAAGAAAATTTGCCATTTCGCAGTAAGAGAAAGTCGTGTGAGTGTTTCACAGCAGGTTTGTTTTATTTTTGAGTTATACTGTCCACATACACACACACACACACGGACCATATGCTCCATTGCTAAAAGCAATTTTTTCGTACTCAGTGGACCTCAAAACATGACTTTCCAGTGAAAACACGATCTAGAAGTTGACATGATCGCTGGAGTTTGAGAAAGTAAATTACAATACTTACTAACAGTAAGAGAAAGTAAATTACAATACTTACTAACAGTAAGAGAAAGTAAATTACAATACTTACTAACAGTAAGAGAAAGTAAATTACAATATTTACTAACAGTAAGAGAAAGTAAATTACAATACTTACTAACAGTAAGAGAAAGTAAATTACAATACTTACTAACAGTAAGAGAAAGTAAATTACAATACTTACTAACAGTATGAGAAAGTAAAAATGTGATCTGCTTCAATGTAATTGGTAAACTCAATGTATAGATCTAATTTTAAGGCACTCAATTTTTTTTTTAATTTAAGGCCTTTAACATCTATTGTCATTAGCGCCTGGAGCCTTCTCAGTGCACTGCCTTCGCCTCCGGACAACACTGTCCAACACCGAAAAGTGAGCTGTAGAGGCTCCTAGGAAGAAAAAATCCAAGGGTAGCACTGGACTTAAACCCGGGACCTCCGCGTGGGAGTCCAGTACGCTAACCACTTAGCTAATCCCTTCCCTTAAGGCACTTAATAAAGTAGTTGTAAACACCTGTTTTAATTTGGGCTACATTGTTGCCAGTTCATTAGAGGATATAGAGTTAATAATGTAAATCGTGCCGTATGTACTGCCGAATAGATTGGAGCAGGGAAGAAGCAAATGATAGAGGTCCTCTAAGGTATAACAGTTACATATGTGTCACTTTAGCTTAGGATTGATTAGTCCAGCTGACAAAATATTTTTTCAAAGTTAAATGGAGTATTATTCAGGTCTGATTGCCTTTAATATTGGTAGCATTTGTTGGCTCTTTCAGTTAAGGGGGCTGAATCTATTTTAAAATAGTAATTCTTGTATTGATAATGTACAAACGATAGAATTATTGTATTTAAAGTTTGATTGTTGCTTGATAAATTTGATTTTTGTTAATTGGACATGTATATTTTTGTGCTTAATGGTTTTGTTCGTGATTGGTAGTTATTCATTTTATTATTATCGAAATATATATTTGTTTAATTAATTGAATTCAGACTAATATTGTACCAGCGATTATTACAATTAAGCAGGTAAGCGAATTTCTACTTACGTTTTAAATATTCTATATAATTAACTAGAATTTGAGTAATTCCATTTTTTATTTTAAATTTATTGACCTGGAATAAACAATGGCCCATCATTCATTTTATTCAACAAATTATGTACTTGGGTAAACCAATTGCATGTCCTGCCAAGAACGATTTGAACTTAAATATTTTAATTTAAGACAAGCTTTAGGAACCCTACTTATATTGTTATATCACAATACATTATAAATTCGGTGCACAAGTCCATCCTAATGAGGCATTTTAGCGGCAAGTTTAACTTCATTTCCTCCACAGACTCTTTGAATTAATTTTATCCCCAAAAAATGATTGATCTAAAGCAATAAGCATACGAACTTTTATAGAAAATCGTATTTTTCCGGTTTCAAACGATTAATTTTGAAAATTTGACGCTCGCAACTATAGCAGGAAGAGAAAGTAAAAAAATTTGGAGTGAAACACTCACACTACTTTATCTTGTCTCCATAGTTACAATGATAAATGTGCTTCAAACTTATAATTTTGAAATATGTGGGGGGGTCCGCAATGCTGGCTAACATCTGGTATATTATCCGACGTAGCAGGCATATTTATATTATTCCTGACCGGTTTCGGATTTCATCCGTCCTCAGAGCAAATTCACCAAGTTCGTATAGAGAGTTCACTTTAACGTAATGTTTCTGTTACACTCACACTTGTTGGTTTGTTGGTTGTATTTATAGGTATACAAATTTATATATAGATTAAAATTTTTACGAAATGTTTACTAGCCTTCAATTTTATATGAATGGGAGAATTGAAATTTAATAAAATGACGCTTTTGAGGAGTATACCCCCTCCACAAAACCTCTTTAAATGGATTACTAGGGAAACAAAAGTGATAGGTCTCTGTGTTCATAGTTAGTATGCCAAATTTAACGAGATCGTTGGTGTTTTTATGGAGAAAATCAATGAAAACTAGAAAAGTGTTCAGTAAAAACGCACTTCCGTTTACCGATTTTCTTCAAACTCGGATTTTTGGCAATTTATTTATTTCTAATTAGTGTTGTTTAGATTTTAGAATTGTATGAATCAACATAGCAGAAGAAAACGAAATTTCTCCCCTCCAACAAATGTCCTCTTAAATGCATTTTCCCGGAAAAATATTTGAATTTGAGTTGAAGCTCTGTATAAGTATATCGTACTTGAGATAAACGATGTTTATAGAAAATCGTGGGAGACGTTTTCCAGAAAATTGCAGAAAAAAAACTGAAAAAATCCATTCGTAATGTGGTTCTTCCGGTTGACTGATTTTGTTCAAAACGGTATTGTCGGCCCTCCTGACAGCACTATATCATAGCAAATCTGAAATTTTTGCGATTTTTCATTTTTGAATTATGTTAGGCTACTTACGTACACACTGATTTCTAAAAACCACTTTTTCGAACTCAGGGGCCACTCAAAACGTACATATACGGCGAGAACTCGATTACAACATAGTACTTGCCCTCACTAGCAGAGTATGAGAAAGTT